>JAOEHY010051121.1:0-45433 GCA_025447955.1 Psilopsiagon aurifrons
AACTGCACACAATACTCCAAGTGAGGTCTCACGAGAGCAGAGCAGAGGGGCAGGATCACCTCCCTCGACCTGCTGGTTATGTTCTTTTTGATGCAGCCCAGGATACGGTTGGCTTTCTGGGCTGCAAGCACACACTGCTGGCTCATGTTCATTTTTTCATCGACCAACACCCCCAAATCCTGTCAGAACATACATGTTTGCACATGATACATGCATGTGCACACACATGCACACAGGAGTCCACTTTTAAAGTTCTGGTTTTGTTCCAGGGTTTTTTGGTTTGGTTTGGTTTTCACCCTCAGCTACAGACACACCTTATTCTAGAAGCTGCCTATATGAAGAAGAAAGATCCTGGTGCTGCTTCCCCAGCTGAAAGGGACTATCTTAAAGAAAGCACCAAAAATTCCTGGAATAAAAAAGCTGTTTGATGTCCAGGGTTGTGTATGAACACCTGCCAAATATAAAAGGAGTGCCAGTTTTATAAATAGCAGAAAGTATGGGTGTTTCCTGGGAGTATTTTTGGCAAAAATGAATGCCACGTCTCTCTGAAGAATGTCAGAAAATTATACCAGCAGAACAACAGCACATCAGGTGAAACTTTCACAAGTTTGTATGGTCTGCAATTAAAGAGAATAAACTCAGGAGTTAAAGTCTGTACCTCAAGGGAAGTGTATTTTGTGTACCTTTGATGCCTGTTTACCTATTAACTAAAAGAAAATGCTAGTAGTGCTGTTAGCTGCCTATAGGGAAGAAGGCAGAAACACCTCTGTGGGACGATGGTTCACCACTGAGGACTTCTAAAACCAGCAACACACTGTGCAGTTCAGCACTGGCTAACTCCTGAGCAGCTGTCACTGTCTTGACCTTCAGGGGTAGCATAAAAAAAGAGCTGATGAAATGGATGCTGAAAAAAAAAATCATGTTTAGTGACTTCAAAAGGGAGATGGATATTAAAGAGACGAATCTTGTCTGAGCATGGAAATGTCAAATCTGTCAGATGCTTGAGTTTGGTTGGGGTGACTCCAAGAGAAGACCTTTCACTTACAAAATTAACTTGTAAAGTCTAAAAGCAAAACCAGTAATTTCTATCTCATATTTGTGTCTCGTTCACCCATTTGGAATTGAGAACCAGATCAGAGAATCCTCCTCCATGTTCAAGTGCTTGGGTCAAAAGTTAAGATCTGATTATGTGCAGGAGAGCAAGGGGATAGCTCAGGAAAGAAAACGAAAGGAGTTTGTGAAAAACTGTTATAGAAGGGAGAAAACATGTAAACTGATGAGTTTGTTTGAACTCTAGTCAAAAAATAGAGCCCACATTCCCCAGACCTCCTGGTTTTGCGTTTTTGATCCTTTTCTTGCCTGATTACTGCTCTGCTGCCTTCCAAACCTTTCAGCACTGTGTCTATGAAGAAGTACCACATTACTTTTTATAAAAGGGCTGTCTTTCATGGGCCAGTGTCAAAGGATATCTGCATTATGGAGCAAGACCAGAACGGTCTCTAAATTAAGGGAGAAAGAGGGAGGGAAGGCAAAAGTGTCTGTCACACTCTTTATTATGGTAGCCAATTTTCACATCTGTAGAGAAATATAAGCGTAATTCAGATGACTTGTCAAGGGAAATATGATTGAATTATCTCTATAGCCCAGCTGAAAGGTGAAATGATGAGCAACCTGGAATTAAATTAAAAACCTAAACCCATTAAAGTATTCATATTTCCCAGTCCAAGATAAAAGTGAAAACCTTTGAAATTAAGCAGTCTTCTACTCTTATCTCTGAAGCTGAAGACGCTGCTGCTTTGGATAACACAAAGGAAGCCAGACTGGATTATTGCTCATTTGAACACTGGTTTTCAAATGCACCATATTTTCCTCAAGAAATGAACACTATTCATTCCAGCTTATACTGGATATCAAAGTAACTGTAGAAAAGGACACAAAATGAATTACCAGCCATCCTTTGATGCCAACACACTCCCAGTGCTCCGTTTCCCCACTCCAGAGAACACTGTGAAGAACCAAATCTTTTCCTTATTCTCAGCACATTGCTGCACATCCTGAGTCTTTCAAAGCTCATTCCTTTTCTGAAGAATGTCTTTATTCTTAAATTTGAAACTCTGCATAAGATTTCCTCAAATGCTGGTTTTCTCACATGATCTCTCCCTTGCCTTCAAAGTGATTCCTCTTCAAATGTAATTCATGAGTCCCACCTTGTCTGGCTTGATGAGGCAAACAAATAGTCCTCTTTGAGAAATCACAGCCTATTCATCCATCCCATCACCAGGAAGTACATTTCTGTACAGAAGTATTCCATTCTTATGCACAGGATAAACAAGAAAACAAACATGGTTTTCTGTTTAAACTGGTATTCATGTTGGGGCAGACAGACTTTTGCAGCATGTGAAATGAATCCCTGTCTGCTTTCATAAAGGCATTTAGATAATAATGATAAACCAACACCATTTCACCTTTATTCTTGAGAGTGCAGTTAAAGGCTGAATCACAGCCTGACAATTTATATTACTCTAAAACCATATCATAAACTACATCATCTCACAAAACTATAGTTCAAATGGAGCTAGAAGGGATCCAAATGAAACTTACTTAATGTGTGAGACCCCTTCTTCAGTATATTTATTTGCTCAGCAGATGCACCCACATCCCTTTCCTTATGTCTGTTTACAAAGACTACAGGACGGGCCTTTTCTCTTTGAAACTTGCATGGTATGAGCATAGTGAAGCCCCAGTCCCAACAAGGGTCAGTGGAAAGAAAAGGAATAGAAATATTTATTTGTAGTACTAATGTTATTGCTATTGGAAAACCAGCATTTTGCAGCTGCATTTTGAATATAAGGAATGTCGAAGGCAAGACTGTTTCATACCTCCTGACCTCTTCTACCTCCACGATGGAACCAACTCCATCCAGCAACTGAAGAGCAATAGCAAACTCCCCATAGTATGAGCTGTATCGAAGAGCACAAAATTGCCAGGAGGAAGCTAAGGGGAGAAATAATTATTATGATCAGGCTTCTACAATCAGGATTTTCCAATAATATTTCTACAGCCCATAGAAACTCTTCAGTGGAGGAAAGTTATTACTGTGCTTTAGTACCAGTCCTCAAGTATTTGCCTGTATTCCAAATAATAATGTAGATATCAATGGAAATTCCCTCAATAAACATTTTTTGAACTTAAACATAAAACTTGAAAAATGGTATTACTTCTTCCATCATCAAAATATTATGCTGGTGTAGTTAGATTTCCTTTTAGCCTTGGGTTTGGATTCTACAGAATTAAATATTCCATTTCAAACCCACATGTGGTAGCTCAGTGATTTACACCTCACCTAATTTTGCGAGACGTCAGAAGCCCGTTTAATGAGTGCTTAGAGGGTTTCATTCCATTATAGTTATGGAGAAGCTGATGCTGCATTTTCTTTCAAATTCAGAAATTTAGCTGGCTGACATCCAACCTGCAATCAAATAATAATGAATTTTTAAAACAACTCCTTCCCAAGCAGAAGCTCAAGAACAAAATTAAAAGAATACAAGAATGAATGTGCCACATTTACACAAGTCACTGCAGCAACTGTCTGAAAGACAAAGCATGCTGTTAGAATGTCTCAGAAATAGAACCAGTAACCTTTGGAATTCTTCATCTCATCGACAAAAAATATTAACAATTTCACATATTCAGTGTTACTGCAATATTAAAAATACAAGCTAAACATGCAAACACAATCTGGAAAAGCATCCATTTAAAATCTTCTATACTTTCAACTCCCCATTGCATTGGGCATGTTGAAAGTCTAGAGACAGGGTAGCAAACTACCTAGAGAAGCACAGCCAGGAGAGCTAAACAGAACTGGCCTTGAGAAACTATGTCAGAGAGAAAACGCTAAACGAGGCACCAAGATACTTGAGTCCTGGGTGGATTCTACTACTGATTTTCTACCTGAGCAGGTCACAGCATTCTAAACCTGGAACAATCTTTGTAAAATGCCCTTTCTTCTGTCTACTTTCTCCGTCCTCTGCCTACCTATTCTCACAACATCATGTGTGCAGTACTTCCTGCCACCCCAAAAGAAAAGGCATCTCTCTGCTTTACTCCTTTAAGCAAAGCAAAAAAAGGCCCAGTGAATGTTATCAACGGGGTGATATTTGCCCATTTATCCCTTTGTGATCCTCTGAATCTGTATTCCTGCATCTGCCGCACCAAGAGTTTCAGAACCAGTAGCGTGGAACAAAACCTGCCTCAGTCACTCTAGCTCAGAACTGTGCGGACAGGCGGAAAACAAAAAAGAACAACACAAAACCACCACCACACCACGTAATTCAGAAAGTTGTTGAGCTATCTTCAGTAACAGAATCGCTAGAGCCATTCAGTTAATCAGAATCCCAAAGGCTGCCAGTCATGCTAGGTGGCCTTGTTTTGTAAATATCCCTTATTCTCACTTCGGCACTGGACAAACTCACAAAAACAGTCATGCCTTTTCGAAGTTTTTTGGAAATAACCCAAGTAAGATTAAAACCAACGTAATCTGAGAAACTGGCTTGATGCCTTCGCAAAGGCTTTGATATGGGCTGCTGGCTCACTCCAGCATTTAAACATGTTTTACTGGTAGCAATGTTTTTCTATTGTTCTGCTATCCCAGAGTGGAATCATAACAGAAAGTATTTCCTTCTAGGCATAAAATAGAGACTGACCATCCAGAAACTGGGTGTAAGACTGAAAGGAGTCAGCAAGGGGAAGAGGGAAAATGGCAACATCTGAGCATGACCAGAGCAGAGACCTTCACAGAGGTTTGGTATCCTCTCCAGCACTAGATTTTTCATGATCTAGTAGAGTAAGAAATCACTATTTTGAACAGCTGTAAAATTACCTGCTTAAAATAGTGTATTTAGTCATTAGAGTGGGAAATAAACTGTAAATTAAAGAAAGTAGAAGGCTGGAGCTGTGGAAAGGAATACACTATAGCTGCATACTGTGGGTATCCTTAAGAAGAAAACTGCTTTGCCTCTGGGAGAAAAATGGAATCGTCTGGATTATAGACACAAAAAATGCCATAACAATTCAGAGGATTAAGGCTCTGATTCAGAGGAATGGAAACATTAATGAAACTGGAACCTGGGCTATAAGCAGGTACTTAAATTGTTTGTTATTAAGCAAAGGACTTATCAATTTGTTTAATTTATACCCAGTTATAATGAAAGAAAGTTCATATGCTTAAATGCTTTTCTAAATTGGAACTTTAAAACCTTCTTCTGGAAACCAATAAGGAGTACCTACAATAGGGTAGACCTGCTGCAGCGTTTTCCATATTTCAATATAGCTGCAGTTCTACAGCTACTAAATGAAGTCTTTGTCTACTTTTAAAAATTAATGCTCCCTGCAGGAGCTTTGTTAATAGTCAGAACATAATTGCTTTACAATGCCTTTTCGTTCCAGTCAAGACCATTTCTAGCAACTTACTGAATAGTATTAGTAACAAATCATTCATCCCAGCTGTGAGGGTGATTATCCAAACCTGTTATATAGAACTAGGGAAGGTTTCCCTCAAACAGAATCTATATTGTGGATTTGGTTCCTGTGTTTGTTTCTTCTGTACATCACCTTTATGTATGAGAAAAAGTGAAGTAAATCAATAGTTTCACTGGTTTGGATTGTAAGTAACCTTTTATTGACTTCAGTGGCCTTTGGATCAGGATCTGCATAAAACTGTGCCTTTGTGTTTGAAGACAGATAAGAAAATAGAATTTAAAGGGACACATTGTTTCAGGCAGACTCATGCAATTCCTTAGCAACAATTTAAGAAGTCACAAGGGAAATGAGTTTTTATGGTCTCATCATTTCTTTGATGTAAAAGTGCACATTCCATCTTTCTGGCATTTTGTTCAACAGCGGAGCATATGAAAAAAGAGCCCCACTGTGCATAAAGAGAATAAAACATGTCCAAGAAGAAACAGGAAAAGAGATTCAGGTTAATACGAAGGTCAACCTCTTTCTGTGTTTCAAATCTGCACTTTGCTGAGATCTTAAAGAGAAATAATAAAATCTTTAATCTTCAATGCTGTCATGCCTTAGCTGGAAAAGGACTAAAATGCAAACAGAGATGTTTTAGATAATGTTAGAGCTGTAAATTGCTGTTAGGTTTTAAATTATCTGTCCCTGAAATGCCAGACCTTATGTGACACACATTGCACTTCTTATTAAATAAAGCTAAAGCCTCATTAAGGGTTTTAATAAACTGTCAGGCCATTTTCACATTCCCCTCACCTCTTTCTGCACAGGAGGGCAGTGCACTAGCCTAGCCTAGGGAGCCTCAACCTGCAACACAGCCACAGATCTGGACCAGTTTGGACAAACCAGCCCATTCCCCTGACTGCTTCCACACCTCATCCCCAGGAGCCAGCTCAATGCCTGTGTACCCACAGCTTAGAGATTTCAGTGCCATTCCACTATCCAGGGTACATGGGCCAGAGATGACTGTGCACCTTCAAGCAGGCAGCAGATATGGACATTGATTCTGGACTCAAGACCTCTCTATGAGTGCAGTGTACAGGCAGCCCAAGCTTTCCACCTGCAGATGAGGAGCGCAGCACAACCTCTGCCTCACTGACTCATTGTAGAACAAGCAGGCTGTACTGCAGGGTGTTCAGGTTCTATGAGACTGGGAATAGACACTTAAAGAGCAAAGCAATTCAACAGGATCTGTCTGAATGGCAGGGCTGGAAAAGACTTCATCTTAGGTAACCTGAAGAAGTCTCTCTGGAGACTGACTTTAGCAGGGCCTGTAGTAACAGGGCAAGGGGCAATGATTTTAAACTAAAAGAGGGTAGGGTCAGACTAGATAAAAGGGATTAATTTTTTTCAATGAGAGTGGTGAAACACCAGAGCAGGTTGCCCAGACAGGCGGTAGATACCCTGCTGTCCTGGCTGTGACAGAGTTAATTTTCTTCCTAGGTAGCTGGTAAAGTGCTGTGTTTTGGCTTTAGTCTGACAACAATGCTGATAACACAGTTGTTGCTAAGTAGCATTTATCCTGATCAAGGACTTTTCAGTCTCTCATGCTCTGCCAGTGAGGAGGCACAGAGGAAGCCAGGAAGAAGCAGAGACAGGACACCTGACCCAAACTAGCCAAAGTGGTATCCCACACCACAGCACATCATTTCCAGTGTATAAACTGGGGGGAGTTACCCAGAAGGGTCTGATCACTGCTCAGGTCAGGCTGGGTGGTGAGCAATTGATTGTCCGTCACTTGTGTTTATTGTTTGTTTTCCTTTTCCCTTTAAGTTTTATATTCTCCCTCCTTGTTTTTCCCTTATCATTATTATTAGTATATTGTACTTTAGTCATTAAACTGTTCTTATCTCAACCCATGGGGTTTACATTCCTTCAGTTCTCCTCCCCATCCTACCCAGAGGTAGTGGAGAGGCGGAGGGTAGTGAGCAAGCGGAGGTGTGGTACTTAGTGACTGGCTGGGGTTAAACCATGACACTCATCTATGGAAACATTCAAGGCCAGGCCGGATGTGGTTGAAGATGTCCCTGCTCATTGCAGGCGGGTTGGACTAGAACTTTTTTAAGGTTCCTTCTAACTCAAAGCATTGCATGATTCCATGATTCTAAATGTGGAACGCTCACACTCTCCCAAGCTCAGGTATTTGGGGTTTGGGGTGTTTTAGGTGTTTTTTCATTCTTAAAAGAAAGAAAAAAACAACCAAAGAGGTTACTACTTGGAACATGAGCTGACAGTACAGCTATAGAAATATTTCATCAGCTACTTTCAGGTTTAACTCAAAATGTTTTTTTAATGACAATAGTTTATTCATCTACTCCAGCACTTCTCCTTTGCAGGAGAACTGCTAGACAGTGACAATGCTTTCTATTTATAACCTATCAAAGCTGAAATTTAGTTCTTTCAATCGTATAACGTAAGTATGTTTTAGCAGTAATGGTGGAAAGAGTAAAAATTCTCTTCTGCTTAGCTGTATTCTTTTCTCCTTAGAAGTGTAAAATTAATATAAACAAGGAAGTGACCAATTAAAAAGAACACCCAAATCTCTCTTCCAAATATTGTGCTGTCTGAGATGTATATTAGACAAAAAAAAGCAGGTAAGAATCTGTATTTGTAGTAACAGAAGGATGAGGGCAAAGGTTTTCACATAGAAGAATTTACATATTATTTAAAGCTATGAAGACACAACTTGGACATGATAATTTGAAGTAGGGGGAAAAAAAAGAATAAATGTTAACTGTGATAATGTTTAAATTCTAGATGTTAATAAATGCAGTGAATCAGAGAAAGCTTCTTGTTTGGTATGGTTGTTACAATAAAACCAGTAGACTTTGCTATTGTCTCTGTCCATTTACTTTAAGTAACAACAATAAAGAACTTCCGATTTTGGTCTTCTGTCTTTCTTTCGGCACCACAGTCTTGCATTTTAGTTCACCAGAACACAAAATGGTCTATTTTTCCATTTTTGTTACTGGGAGGGGGTTCCATAATTGACAAAATCTTTGAAATCTAGCTACTACTGAAAGCGCAGCTTAGGGCATTCCCAGGAAGAAAAATAGAGAGAGTTCATAGATGCTTCTGTTTTCTGGTTTATAGAAATAGCTGCTTCAGCTCCTAGTCATGGAGCAGGAACTTTAAATGGATCTGGAATGGTGGCAAGAAAAACTGTGTATGCTTCTACCCCATAATTGTCTACTACTGTGTCCCAAACAGCCCATTAGTACTTAACTGAAAAAGATGACAGTGAATATCACTATCTGGATGCTGAAAGCCTAGAGAGTAAGATGCGAGAAAACACATCCATTCTGTTTTATGAAATTCAATAGGGGCTGATATATTCTTTGCCATTTGTTCAGGAAAAAACCCTAAGAAATAATAGCATTAGGATTTCTATAACTCTGATCCAGAGGTAAACCATGTTTCATTTAGCATGCCTAAAGCCACCAGCTCTCTGCGTGAGTACAGAGCTCTGCTCTGGGAAACATTGGCCTTGAGTATCTCTGAAAATCAGTTCTTTTCCCTTTGATTTTTTTTTTTTTTGTTGTTGTGTTAATTATCCTTGTTCAAAATGGTGGTGTTTAACTGGCAGAATTCACCATTTCAAGTGTTTGATGGGAAGATGCTCCCTGCTAGGCATCATCTAGGGAACAGGCTGATTAAATGCTCCGCTAGCTGCAATGTTTTTTAGAAGAGAAAAGGGAATGAGCAAAGTCACAGGTTGAGATAAACAGCAGCATGAGATTACAGCATCAGAAAGAAATTTATTTGGACTGGAAAACAAGGAGTAAATACTTTTCTGTCTACCACAAATGAACTTTACATTTCAATCCTCTGCTTTAGTACCTTCACCTCTCATTTTAGGCATCTTGTTCTGCTCAATATTTTTGTATCAGCATTCTGCAGTCTAATGTCTTTTCAGTACCAATTTAAAGTTTTCCTTCGCCCTTTCATCCTTTAGAAATCAGCAGAGACACAAACAAACCTGTTCTACTTTCTGCTCCTCAAGTGCAATTTATACTTTTGCTTGTTCAATCTTCAGTCCCTCCAGCATATTTAAATGATGCAGCTGACTGTATTCTTCCTGAAGGATTTTGAAACTATTTCTGAGCAGAGTATTTACTCAATGACTACAGAAAACCTCTCCGATATTTGTATACAAAATATTTGCATGTGAAGGTAACACATTTAAACTATGAAGAGATCATATCCCTCTAGGTGAAATATTCACGGGTGCTCTACAAAAATAGCAATTGTGTTACTTTTCTAACTACATGCATATTGCAGGGGGGTGTAGCAGATATGAAAAACATGCACTTTATAAACACAAGCAGTACCCTACAAACCATGGGCACCAGAAGTGATGTGAGTAATGGACTTCTACGTGGCTGCAGAAACTGCAGCCTCATCCTGAGGATTACACCATTATTGATTTCCTGCCCATGAACCCTTCTCTCTTGCCCTTCAACCTGCCTCCACGGTGGCTGCACTCATGATGTATATCCAGCTGAGAGTATCTAGAGATTAGGCTGAAACTGCAGAGAAACACTGACACACAAATAATCTGCTTTTCTTTTTCCTAAGGAATTTTTTTCTTTTAGGATATGTTTTCTATACTGTTACTCTCCTTTACCTTTGGAGATTGCAGGGAAGGTACATTAGGCATTAGGCATCTTGACAGGGGGTTGTTCTACTGCAGAGGGAATGCTTCATGGACAATGTTTTTGGCATCAGCTCCTAGCCAGGTTTTGGAGAAGGCCACTGCAAAGTGTCTGTTTGCTATTACATCACCACAAACTATGCTGGTTTTGGCTTTGAGACCTGCTGGTGGAAGTAGTGTGCCAAGTGTCAGGGAAAGTGTATTTCTATAGAGATGACACCAACAACATAGTGAGTGCCAGATTCCCTTCTCTGTTCAACAATGCTCAAGCAGCCACCACCATTATAATTCCCCAAACATGCCAACTGCAGTACATGGATGTTGCTTTTGCAAAGCAGATAATAGCTTTTCTGGTACTTGTTAAGAAGAAATATTGTCAAGAACCTCCATAACATTTCCTAATATAAGTCATTCTACAATGCTTTAATAACGTTGATGAAAAATAGAGAGACGATTGGCAGAGGAGAAAAAAAGAAAGCCATCATCTTAAAAGTGAAATTGGTACAAAGCCAAAGAACAAAATCATTTTGGTAATAATGCTGAAGTATAGCACCCTTTTAGAATATTGTGCAAATTATCTACCCGACTGTTCAGGAATAGATGTCTTGACTTAGCTAGAAATATGCATTCAGGGAAAAAGAAAGCTAAGCAGCTGCCAGTCCCCTGACTTACTGTCAATCAAACTGCACTGTAAATGAGAAGGAGATGATTGTCAGGCCAGTTACAATGAGGAGTTCAAATCACAGTCCCCTGACTTATTGTCAGTCAAATTGTATTATAAACAAGAAAGATAGGACTGTCAAACCAGATGCAATAGGATGGCCTTTAATATATAGTGCAAAACAAAGGAAAAAATATACCTAGCCTGTTGTAAGAGAAATAAAAGATTATGTGAAGTGCAGAAAATATTGACTATCATAAACAGCTTGATTTCCCTAGTCTTTTTGCTTTTCATGTGTTGCCTCTATCCACCATTTAACAGGTGAAGAAAAAAGGGAACTACTATTCTTACCACTCACACCTGTAGCAGATATCTTGTCCACATTAAGCTCTGTGGCAAAGTGTTCCATCTGTTCCAACAGTAAATAGCATCACTAATCTGTCTGCATGTTGGGAATCATTGACAGGCAGTTCTTAGCCATCTGCATTACTCTTTTGCCTCTTAAATTCTCCCCATTTTGGTAGCATGCTGGCCAAGTTCTTCTCACATGTGTGCATAGGCAGTCTGGAGAGGAACAGGGCACTGATGGGGACGTCAAGGAAGGGAAACAGATGAGACTGTCTTTAGTAATTAGCTCTAAGCCTTGTGATGCTAGGCAGAAATTTGGAAAGAAGGGGAGGGGAATGAGTGTGGACCCAGATTGCTAACTGGGACCACAAGAAAAAGGAGCAGCAAAAGCAAGATCACAAACAATACATCCATTCACAATCCAGCCCATTCGATCTTTCCTCTGTTGTCTTTTCTCCTGTGCTTATACTGGGTCTAGATTCCTCTGTGTCACTATTTCCCCTTCCCTCAGTCCTTTGTTTTTCCCTAAGGTGCTATTGGCTTGAATTCCATGGCAGTAATGCTGTCTTTAAAATGTGTGTGTAATAGACAAAAATGCTACATCCCTACATTCATACTTAACCTTTAAAGAGCACATTTACTTAAAAATGATCAGCAGGGCTCTCCTGTTGCCTCTCTGGCTGAATGCACCTGTAGGATTCTCCAGACTTATCATAAGCATAATAATTCAGGAGTGAAATATATGATAATGCTTTCTTAAATTTTATTTTTAACTGAAAATGCAACGTTCCTTCGTGGAAAATGTCAGGACACTTTTTCGGGTTTCTATGTTCAATGTCACAGCTTTCCCAAATCGCTGCATACTATTTCTACAAAAGAAAATGCAGTTTAACCTGGGTTTAACCCAGAAAAAAAATGTTAGGGATCCAAGATTGGCCTGTGAAACAGGAGGAGCCCTTGGCTGGGTGGGCAAGGAGTCTGAGAAAAATACCTGTATAGGAAAAGGAGGAGCTATGTGGCTCTGGAAGGGACATGGAACTGGATGATCTTAAAGTCCTTTCCAACCCAAACCATTCTATAATTCCTTGAAAAATACTGAGTTGTGAAAATAGATCAGTTTTGAGGTTAACTGGGAAATGGATCACAATTTTCAACTTAGGTTTATGGTGATGCCGGGGCTGCAGAGGCTTCGGTATCGGCTTATCATTAAAGTGATTCATGAGTTTCTGAAGCAAAAGGAGATAGCTGGGTCTAAGTGCCCTCTCTTACTGTAGCTGTCTCAGTCCTGAATATGCCTTCTGTGAATCAGTGTGAAACACTATCTTTCATGAAGATCTGAATGACCAGCTATCCAGAGGCACTGCCTGCTAAAGGCAGAGACACGGATGTTTGTAAACTCGCTGCAGTCTGCTGGTGTCATTGCTACATATCGGCAGTTTAAATATTCAATATTTTAAGTAAATAGAGGACTGTGATGCTGCCAGCCTGATAAATATCAGAGGATTAAATTTGCTTAGAAAACTGAAGTAGTTGCAAATTAATTTAGTGTATTTAATCTGCATTTAGGAGGAGGAAAACCCCTTCATTTTAGTATTGAAGCTCCGTGTAATTTTTATGTGCATACTGTTCCACTCTGCTCCTAAGTACATAAGAGGTAAATAATGCAGTTTCTTTGGGCAGATGGATGCATTACTAAAAATGACAAGCCCATTAGATCAACAAGGACTACATAATTATCATGGAGAAATAAAGCCAATAAATCTATCTGGTATGAATTATAGGCTTATGAAGTCATACATAATGAAATAAATATTTAATTTGTCTAAATTCCAAAATCTCACTTTAGAAACAGGAATATTAAAAATTAATTTCCATCTCTTATGATGGGTACAGTGTGGTTGAGTGGTTTCAGCATGCGCATGTACTCCTGAGCACTTCTTGATCCTATTCCTGGTCCTGACATTGATTCACACTGTGGTCAGAGACAAATCAGTCAACCGCTCTGTACTCCTCTGCCTATCTGTAAAGCTGAGATAATGCTCACCCACTTTACAGAACCATTAGAAGAATTAAGAAACATCTGCTCTGCATCTTGAAGACACAAAACGCTCTAAAAATACAAAATAGCATTATTCAAGAGATGGACAAAACCTTCCAGGGTTTGGAGATTCTCACTTTGTCACCAAATTTCTTAGTACCTGGCAGAAGTGATTTCTCCTCTAATAATTTAGCCTGCTCCCCTTTCTATGTGATTTATTATTTCACTCTCCTAGCTAAGTCTGTCACCATTAAAAGAGATGTGTTTACTGCAAGTTGGATCTTCCCTAAAAATAATTGGCAGAATGTTCCTTGCAGAAGGACAGCAGAGAGCTCATCCTCTGCAAAAGACTCAACCCCTGACAACATAGGTCCTGCTCTGCGAACAAAGATTCAGGCAGTGGCTGCTTCCTAATTACAGAGAGAAGGTGAAAGAAAAGGGCTACCGAAGGATATAAAATTATGCAATGGGAGCATCAACTAAGGGAAGAAAGGTTTCATAATTAGGACTTCTGCTGTGTATCTGAATAGAAGCAGCTTCTCTGTAATGAATGAAGAAAATACCTCGTTTGATTAAGAGTTTTGCAGACTGCATGGAATAACAGGCTAGCAGCTCCATGAATAAAATTGCAAGATTTGTGTTTCAAAACGGAGGTGCAATTGGTTTCCCTTTTTAGACAATCATAGTTTATGCTATGCTACATATTATATCTACCCATCCTATGCAGCATACTTCCAAAATTATTTGATAGCTTTGTCTGCCTGCCTGCCTACTCAGGCAGGATTTATATATCTCAATTTGGTATTTATTTACTTTTCTTAAGTAAAAGATAAATGAACTTTGTGATACCAATGTTTTCATTGATACAATTTCAAATATGTTCTATCTGTACACCTGAAATTCCAGGAAAATATTTTGGATATGTAGGAATGGGCTTTGTATTTTAAAGCAATTACTGTAGTAAAAAATATCTGTACAGCTTACCAAAAACTGTAACACTTTAATTGAGTGGAAGAAAGATAAGATTTGCAACCCGTTTCTGTCAGAGGTGGTGTAAAGGTGGTTTTATGTGTTCTGCTGGGCTTGAGTGGCATTAATAATGACCTTTGCATGATTAACTTGAAAGCCTAACCTGGAAAGATAGCCAGCTATACTTTAATTGCCATCATTACGGAATTCACTTTGGCCTTGAAGTCTTCAGTAGGCTGTAAAATAGTGCCTATTTCAAATAAGCTCTGTTCTCTACTACCTATCTATCTCCCTTATATACAGTCACAGATTACAAGGGCAGAAAGAATTGTTATCATCATACCTCCTCCTTCAGACTGATCTGTTGGATCTCCTTGGTGGTGAATGTCCTTTAGCCCCGATCAAGCTGTGGCTGAGCTAAGTTTTTCCTTCTAGGAAGTCAATGGTCTTGATTTAAAGATTTCAAGTACCATTCTGCCTTTGTCCAGTTCTCCATCTATCTAATTAGAAATACTGTCTCTTATTTTTAGGCACTGAGTAGTTTGGCTGGATGTTGTTGTGCCTTTGTGGGAGAGAGAAAGGCGCTGTCACTAGGAACAACAAAATCAGTATTTGTAGGCTGATCATATCACTTCTTAATTTTCTTTTAAAGAAGAGCGAGTTAATTAAGCCTCTAAATACATGGCAGGTTCTCCAAATCTTGAATCATTTTTGTAGCCCTCTAGTGAACCCTCTCCATTTTGTCAGCTTACTTTCTAAAAACCTCTGTTTGAAAATGAATTTAATCATTTCACTGTGGCCTCAGCAAGAAGGTGAAGGCTTCTAGAAATAGCAATTCTTCATTGCTCTTTCTGTAGATATGTAAATCCATACTCACAGGGGAAAGATAAAATGACAATACCTGAAATAATCAGCTTACCATACAGCCACCAAACTAATTCTTTTCCACATCCATCACAAGCAGCACCATTTCCAGCAACAGAGGCAAAGCAGTGAAAAAACATAGGCTAAGCTTTGACCACCCGTAACTACAACTGTCCTGAAGCCACACGGGCCAAAAAAATAACTCCAAGGTTGTTGTTCCTGTATATCCTTTCTGAGGCAATTCACAAACACCTCCTCAGGATTTGCTTACCTTTGGCACTTTAAATGGGCATAAGGATGCTGTGATTCAGATTTGGATGCAGGATTGTGCTGACATAGCCTAGAGAGCTCAGCGCGGAATATTGCGTTTGGCAGTGTTTGCAGAACAAGGTCATAGGGCAGCTGGAATCCAGCAGCACCTCTGAAGGATGGAGCAAGCCACTGGAGCACAAATGTGGGCTGTGAAAGGCAAAGATGCACGGTGCAATGACAGTGTTCTGCTTCTATAGAGTGAACATTCTGCATGCTAGTGTACATATCCATTCCTCTAGATATTTATCTATATATTTTTCTCAACCACAGTGCCAGCAGAGTGCCCCAAATATGTCATCATTTCTAAAATCTGTAGGTGCTCCGGCTGACCTTATGAACAGCAATGAAATTGTAATGTGAGAGTTTGAAATCACAAATAACAATGTTTGAGAAGTCCTCCCTTTGTTGTTTGTTTCCATTTAAATTTAAGCAAAACAAACCCAGGTAAACCCTATTTTCTGTCCAGAAAACAATACAAAAGGAAGACAAAAATATGTTCATCCCCCAGAGCAAATTTCAAAGCCCAAAGAAAGCAGAGCTCATGTGGGAGCTGTTCCCAACTGTACCATCAATGCTACCTACAAAATACGCTTTAGATAAATTTTGCAATTGCCTTTTGCTGCATTCTCTGGGAGTCTTTTACATTCTGCCTTGGGCATAGATTTCCACACAAAGAACTGGATAATGCAGCCCCGATTCACATCAGAGTGTACCTATGCCATGAAAAATCTCACTGCCTTCAGTGAGCTGCTGGTGTATCTAAGGCATACTAATATGAGCAAGAGTTGATGACTAACATGAGCATCTGCTTCAAAAATACCACAGCTAGAGCTGAGATATTATTATAGACAGTCTATTGTACTTGCAAAAGACAAGTAAAGAGTTCTTGGTTGAGAATACATGTCAGAAAAATGACATGTTTTCATCACTTCCAGCCATAGTTAAAAGACACCGAATACATTAACCAGCTGAAGGAAAAATACTTTCAGCTTTTGTATCACAGTGGGAATCTGTAAATGCAAGTTCCAATGTAACAGACAATTAGCGTGAATTCAACCGTTCATCATTCCTAAAGCATTACATTTTATATTTTTTTAATGTACACAGAGAAATGTAGGATTTTTCACCAAGTTTGCAATGCCCCAGGTTTGGGGATCCAAGCTAGCGAAGGGAGTTTAGGGTGAGCAGGACTGAGTCAGTAACTATAGCTGAGTAGTTAGTTAATACAAAGCTTTAGATCATTACTTATTTCAACCCCAAGTAAACATTCCTTCCTCCCACTTCAAAATGATCCAAATCCTCTTGATGAAAATCTGGTCGATAATTCACCATGCCAACTGGCATGGGATCCTGGGCTTTGCTTTCAATAACTTCTTATCGGTAATAGCTATTTGTTCTAAAACAGACTTCTTATTTCCTTTATGCAGAAGACTTCAGCCGTACTCCAAGGACCTGAGTTCCAAGAAGATATATGGATGGCTGTGTTACCTCTAGAAATGCACGGCACTGTATCTGCAAGGGATTGCTTGTGCTGGCACTGGCAAGCATCTGAGGATAGCTGTTTTGAATGGAGTTTTACCCTTGTAATCACTTACTGGGAATCGTCTTTTTGTGAAACGAGCGTGCCCAGATGGATGGACAGCACTTCTTCTCATTTCCTCACTTGGTTTCTTAAGGTGACTCGGACATCTCTGAATCCAGGCTGACAGCACAAGCCTGTCACAGGGGTGTGATACAATTCCACTGGATAAAGAAATGGGATAATAAGATTCATCCCTTTGACAAATTAGACTTTCAAAGAAAATCGTGATAGATTTAAGAATTAAGTGCAAAAAACAATGGTCTGTGATAACACAGTTTCTAAAAAAGGAACTTTACTTTCTGATTACTTGTGGCAAGCAAAGCAGGAATAAAAGGTTGCTAGGAAAGATGTGGTCATGTAAGCAAAAGATGCGTGCAGCACTCAGGCTTCTGTCAAAGACGTATCTACAGCCATGAGCATTACTGAAATGGGTAAAAGGAAGCACAAGGGCATTTGAACTACAAAAGAACTGGGCACAGATGTGTATATCTTTTTTACCCAGAAAGAAATCCAGCAATTTTCAAATGTTTATCTAAAAAGAAAGAAATTAAACTGAAAATTTACACAGCTGGGTTTGTCAGTTCCATTTAAAATAGGACTCTAAAAATGAGGAACTAGCTCCCTGAAAATGTACCTTTGCAGATTCTTCTCCAACCCATCCATGCAGGTACAATGCTCCCCTGACCTTTACCTTCATGGCACCATCTCATTTTTAATCCCGCACTTAGAGCGGCACCAGTTTCACCATGCCATACAACAGCAAGAAGAGTGTTACATGGGACTGAGAAGGAAAAGACCTGGTTATTACCCTCTGCTCCTCTGGTTCTCCAGCAGAACAGCACTTTCCACCCTGCAGGAAGGCTGCATTCCTTGGTATCTGTGAAATCTTCACACTGTGTCATACTGAAAGAAACTGAAAGATAAGCAAAGAATTAATTGCCACCAACTGCCTTCAGCATATTTTATTACTGCATTTAGTTATGGTGGGGGCTTTTTTCCTTGCTTGATTTATTATAGGCAGACCCGAATCATTTCCCCCATTGGCCAGCCTTTCCCCCTCTTTTACTTTACCCCTGCAACTCCCCCGCAAAGGAGACAAAATTTAGTATAAAATTTGTAATGGCCAAATTAACTGGCATTTCCAGGATGCCTCATCTGTCAATGTCTACGATGGCAGGAGACGTTTTGCCAGCACCACTTTCATGAAGTTTTATACAGATATATATAGCCAGGAACAGTGTGGGAGCTGTTTCCCAAAAGAATGCTGACAGTCATTAGTGATGTGAGCATTATTAGTATAGGTAGTTTCTACAGTGTCAAATAAGAGAAATAATGACAAATAAAAGGTGCTTTCCCAGAAGGTAAATGTTATAAAGCTGTTTAATGAATATGATGGCTTAGCAGCTGCTATTAAGCAATTCTTTAGGTTAATTTTAGTCTCAGCAGGGGTGTGGATAAATAGGAAGCAATTTTACACCTTCTTCCAGATAAAGCCTCATTTTATTAGATCAGAAGGAACTAGGCACTTCCAGTCCTTCCATTTATCTGTCTGCATTAGGAGACAACAAATTCTCTCTCTCTTTTAAGCCTTAGAATAGCTATTTAAAACAAGCAAACAAAAACTAACTAATAAATAATAGTTTAAATCTGCATTGCCTTCCTACTCACATACTAAGACGTGAGAATTGGAGAGCAAATTTGAAGCCGAAGGATGCTGCCTTTTTCCAGAGTAGAATTCTGTTTCTAACCACTCTTCTGCTCTTAGCCAAAGCCAGGTCCACTCATTTTTATTTAAGCCCGTAACATGCAAGAAAGGACACAAGATAATACAATGATCCATCCAAACACTGAAGTTTTCAGTGAAGAGCTCTGTCATAGCCAGTGGTCTCCAATGACAACTGCCTATATACGAAACACAAAGCCACATCTATGGTAATATTTCTACAGTCTATGCTCTCAGCATTTCCTAAGTGAGGAAGCTTGACATGTTCCTGCTATTTCACAGTTAAAACCTTATATTTCACTAAACCCTACACACTGTTCTTCCTCAAGTATTTCTTCAACATGCAGAAACTAAAAGCTAAGTTGCTTCTCTCACAGATTGCCTTTCTAGCGAGGAGATGTATTTTCTATTCTCATCAGCAACTGAGGCAACTAAACACAACAAAAAAGGCCCAGCAATTGACTTTGACAGGAGTAAAATACTGCACTGGGAGCGCAGAGGAAATGCTGCGGTATAACTGTATTATCTTACCATATGCACAGGCAGACAAACAGATTTCCAGGGCTTCGAATTTACGCATTAATGTTCAGATACTTACAAGTTTAAACATTTAAATCGGGATTTACTTGTTATCCTAAGCAGCCTCCTGCAGGTTTACAGGCCTAAATTCTTCAGACTTGTCTAATTCTAGCCTGTCTTGCCATGACACATTGGAGCAGGTTTTAGCAAACACACTTGTTTCTGAGTTGTTGCAGCAACCTCAGCCCCGTCTGAAACCAAGTGCATAACTCAAATACTACTCATCCTGGGCAATGCTAAGAAACCTGTAGGGTCCAAACCTCAGTTGCCCTGAACCTCTTTGATGGGCTTTATCTTTAAAACATGAACCAAGAACTGTGCCCTGTAGACCTATGGCTTGGCATCCGCTTGCTCGCATCCCCAGCACTGCAAGGAAGTAAAAGAGAAAAGTTAAAAACAAACCAAACCAAAACCACCTTTTAATTCATTTGTTGTAACTCCAGCATCTCAAAATCGGAATATAAGAGCATGTCAGGCCATCTTAACACATCGGAGAGAATAAAGGCTGTGTGAGACCAGTTTAATAAGACATTCATGATAAGACACAATGAAGTGGTAGGGATTTGTTTATAACAATCCAAACAAAAACTGGAGAGAGATGACAGCACAACTAAAGACACACCAGTAGCAATATCTACAGTCCATGCCAGGCTTAATTCTGATGAATGATTTCTCTGCTCACTTATTATCAGGCATTTTTGTGGTATTCAAGTGTTGAAACTACAGGGAACTTGTATTCGTTTCCCCACTGCAGTGGGGGAGTTTAATATAGAGGATAATATCAGAAGTTAAAGCCCGGATACACTCTCTCGGACATGTACCTGCTGTGATAGGATGCTAGTTTCCGGTTCTGAGGGAGGACTCTTCATTAGACCCATTCCCAGAACTTCCTTAATTCCAGCACAAACCTTTGCTTTTGACATTTGCGTGAGATCCAAAGGCTGAAAGCTTCTGGAAACCTTGAACTGAATGGTGTTTTGGGTCCCTAAACCCAAGCTTCCTCAATCACAAGAGAAATGCCATGACATTCCCAATGTAAATTCATCATCAGCCAGTCTCACATATGCTGGGTAGTTTGCCCTTACCACCGCGGTCATAAAACCATTTGCAAAGTCAAAGTCTTTTAATCATTAAAAATCTTTAATTTCCAACCTAAGTGTACTTGAGGCAAGTGGCTATTTGCCTGCGCTCAAGCCAGTGTTATGATCTGCTCCATTTCAAATGCTGTCTATCATTCTCTGGTGTTCACTCCTCTCCCCCACAGTTTCTTATCAATAGTAACATTCCTCCAACTTGGCTTCACTAAGATGAACAACCCAAGCTCTCAGAATTTTATTTTCTGGGTCCAGGTTTTCTGTGCCAAAGACAAATATCTGTGTCATGGATTTTCTAGCTGGAATAATTTCCAGCTTTTCAACCTAAAACCTTGCAGGCCAATTTACTGCAGTGTAACACCATCTGCATGTGTCTCCTTGAAGCTCGCAATATGCAAAGAAATGCAATAAGCAAATAGTTCTAACAAATTACTGACACAAATCCTTGACTGTTAGCTTTAACCCAAAGGGGAACCCGAAACCTTAGGGAGCTGCTTTGAAAATATTAATGGAGGAAAACAAGGAATTTTAATGAATGTCTGCAAAACATCTTATGACTTGAAGCACTTAAGACACAATTGATCTCACCACAGTGGTGACAAGTTAGGGAGCAGTGAGCGCAGGAGACTTATCATCAGATAAAAAAAGCTCAAAACAGAATTACATCCTTCGCTTGTCACCAAAGCACTAATACTGAGAGGGTGTGGGAAGGCAATTAACATACAAAATTGGAGCCACATAGCTAATATACTCTGATTTTTCATTCAAACTACATTTCACTGACAGAAACGTCATCTTCTGTAGCCACGCACTTAGGAAAAATGGGTGATTGTGCTCTTCCTGCACTATCCCTTTTTCTACAGCGCTGGAAAATCACTTTGTGTTCTGCTGAAAATTGTAAGGTGGTGCAACGAAAACTGGCCAGCCCCTATCTCCTCATCATTTCAACCCCCCTAAAAATACTGTTTACAAAGCCTGCAACTGGAAAGATACGCTGAATAATGTATAAAGAACATTTCTTTGAATTTCATAGCCTTTTGATGGCAAAAGCTTGACAGACTGAAGGATGTTATTCTGCCATGTAGCGAGCTAGATGAAATGCTCTGTAAAGTTTCCTTCCTTTCAAGTGCATCCATCTCCTGGAAGTGAGCACCTGGCAGTGCAGTTGTGCTGCGTTCTTTTATATACATACATTGGGGGGTGTCTTTTTTTCCCCACAAGTCTTCTCCTGAATGTTAAACTGACTGCCTGGAGTCAGCCCTTTCTTCTGTATCATGTGCAATCGTTTCCTTGTTGACTTTTAGCCATTCACACCTGACAGAACAACTGGGTGATCTTCTACGTTCAAAGAAACTCTGCTGACCTCGCCTTGGTGACTGCAGTCTTCCATTGCAAGAACTCACCTGTACCTCCTGGGTCCTGGTCCCTGTAGCAACAGGAGTTCCCCCTGCCAAGGGCAAGGATATGCTCAGGAACACATGTGGGGGTGATGGCCTGGATTTCTCCAAATCTGAGAAGTACATGCACCCAATAGGAATGCAAGGAGACAAGTAGTGTTTATAACACTGCAGCAACTTCACTTTCTCATGGATTCAGTTGCTTCCCCCCAGCCTGTTCTGTCCCAGCCATAAGGCAGGAAACTCGGCTCAGAATGAGCACGTATGTCTGCATAGTTCATCCCGTGATTTCAGGAAATTCCTCAACAGTCCCCTCTGTTAATAGGCATGCTATTACCTGTGCTTTATTCCCACTGTAAAAATTAGTCATACCATCTGTTCTCTCTCTTTAGTCAGCAGCTTGTGTAGCTCTGTGCACAAGAGCATCGGTGGATTCTTTCAGGATGCAGATATATTTGTAGTGGTATTGTGACTTCTGCATTTGCAGAGAAGTAGATTTCTCCCTTCTCAAGGATGATTGTAATATTGTACTTTTTCAAGTGGAATTATTAACTTAACCCCTGCAGCAGTCTTGGTTCCAAAATGCACACTGCATATGGAATGTTTAATGTGCACAGCTGGTGTGACCATTGTAAAAAATTAGGGAGAAAATAGCTTCTTGGGTTTCAATTTCCTCCCCAAAAGGGAAAAAAAGGCCCATTTTGTTCTGCTCTAATTAGTATGTGTGCCAGTGCATGACTTCCAAAGCAGGCAGATGCTTTGAATGAAGTGTAATGTAGATTTTCATTAATCTTCTTTGGCACAACACTTTTCTTCTACTATGTGTATGCAGGAAGTAATGACTAGAAAAGATGAGCAATCACAGACAGTTCTAACCAACTTAAGCTGGCTTTTGTAAAGGGCAAGACAGGGTCATAAAAGAGTATGGTTACCTCAGTGTGTGACACCTCTCAGTTTCTGAGGTTTCATTACAATGAAGGGTTTGGAGTAATTCCTTTTTAATACAAAATATCAAATTCAAATATGGGAGCTCTAAAGGAATTAAATAGCAGTGCATGAAAAAACGCATGCATTTCAATCAGCTGTGTGCCTGACTGGAGAGAAAGTCAGAGATAGGTTTTCCCTACAGCAGAGAATTAAGAATTGTATTCCTGAAACCACTTGCCTGTTCCAAAGGGAGCAAGGGGACTTTTCCCATCTTGCTGGAAATGAAAGGCTGTCACTGAACAGTTTCAAAGTTGGAATTAATTTCATCTGAGTAAATTTTTAATTACTTTCATCTTTTCCCACCTCTATTTAGGGATATTCTGGGTTGCTTTAGCTATATCTGTGGAAGAAGAAAGCTTGGGGCAGAGACTCCTTAGTTCCTTCTTATGAAACAGCCTAGCTAAGTTATTCTACTAAAGATGTGAATTTCACGTTTAAGGAAAGTCCATGTGCCACAATAAGAACTGAGGATGCTGCAGGCTCATTTGCCAGCAGCAGAAAGTGTTCTCTTGTCAGGAAAAGATTGACACAAAGAGTGAAATTGGAATATAAACTACCCTTCAGAGATACCCTTCATTGTGAACACATATTCAGGATGGGAGTTTTCCATTGCTGTGTTCTCACATTCATCGTAATTCAATTTAGAAAGGAAAATCTGCTCCTTTTTGGGATCGTTGCTATTATTACCTTTTACATCTTTGCAGTCTCCTCCATATCTTTTCTTTTTCTTCCACAAGACAGTTGCTGATTCCCCCTGCACTCCTTCCCTTCATTCGTGAACTTTGCTTCTTATGCTTTCCTACACCTACAAGAAGAGAGTTAACAGATTGCTGCTCTATACAACATTAGGTTTGGGGATTGCCTCCTAAATAGGAATAATGGGACTGGGAAGTCCATCCTCCCTCAGAGACTTTGACTTGGGCAGATGCTGTTGCTCAGCTGTTGGATTTCCACTTTCAGAAGAATCTTTCTCACAAGTATGAGGTCAAACATGTGGCATCTTACCTGAAAGCCTCAACTTCGTCTTCAATACGCAGCAGACCCCTAAATGCATTACAAGGGATAGTGCTAGGCTAAGGATGGTATGTTTGACATCTACGCATAAGCAAAATTAAATTCAAGGGAAAAATGAAAGGTTCCTGTAATAGCAAAATCATTAATTACACAAATGGATTTCTATTTACAGTGCAAGTGAAACGATGACTTAAGAAGATTAGAAAGCAATGTGCAGTACAGAACACTGCTTTCAGGAAGAGCACAGGCCAAAATCAGAATGAAAATTGTATGCCATCATTTGAGGCAATACACAGGGGACACAAAAATATGCTCTAAATATTGAACAGAATGAAACATATTTCTTTCTGACCTCCTTAGAAACAGAAAAAAAACATTAACAAATTGCACAAGAGCGCTAGTATTTCATGATGAAGCATTAAAATAAGAAAGGGAGGAAAAGCAGATTTCATTCATTGTAAGTATTAACTTTCCTGAAAGCCATACGGAATAAGACAATACTTCCCCCCCCAAAAAAAACCCAAGTGTCTTAAATGGTGAATATATCCAGGAAAAAGAAATTAAAGTTATTCTATTTGGAAAACATATCTGTTTTGAAATGAAGGTTATGATGGTGGAATTAGGCAAAATGTTAGTTTTCCTAGAAGTAAGAAAATTCAGAGATTTTATAATGTATAATGTATCTTTCATTTTCTCTTTGAAGAGTAGAATCATTACAGCTTAGTTTGCAGGTATTGGTTAAGGATTACAGCTACCTTACTGAGGCCATAAGGACCCGTTCTGCTCCCAGCCTTCTGCATAGGAACCATCTTCTTATTGCTGACAAACTGTCAGAGCTCCCTGTGAACGCTCTGAAAGCACATTTCTCAACTATCAAACATAGCAGGGCTCTTCAGCTTCTGCTGTTTCTTCAACACGAAATTTTAGAGACTGGGGAGAGTCAAGCTGAGAAAGGGAAGGAAACTGGCAAGCTGTCAGGCCTTGGATCTCATCTATTTCTATACCCATTGGTCTAAAATCTTAAATAGATGCTACCTCACTGTTCTTCTGTTGGGGTTTTTTTGTACCCTTGGAAGAACGAGCTGCCGCAGCAATGATGCTGCAGGAGCTGAAATATCACTTACTGCCCAGATTTGTAACACAAAATGCAGGGTGTAGTGTGCTTAACTCCACTGTCTTGTCAAACAGTCTCTTTAATGTATGTGGAGGTTGGGCAGGTACCCATGTGCTTTATGTAATCATGGATTTAAATTCTAAAGAGTATTGTATTCACAAGTTAAAGCACAGCCCATTGAAATCAATGTCTCTCTTGTTTATTCAGACAGTAAAAATGATCACATTGCACCTTGTCCTGATCTGCAGTCTTGTTACTGTATTAGTTACTGTAAAGCTGGCCTGTTGGCACCGGGACACCATGGCAGGGCAGAAGACAATTTTGCTGTCTGCCCTTAAGTGTTTTGTGAAGGGGTTCCCACAGTTTTCCAGCTAATTTTTCACTATGCAACATCATGTTAATCTATTAGTGGTTCATTTTCTTGTATCTATTCATCCATAGGTGCATAGTAATGATAAATCTGTCAGTTCCATGGACACAAACTTAACATTACAGTTAGATTACGTAAATCGGCATAAACTCACCCAATTCTACCAAAATGAATCGACTCCTCAAGCCTGGAGAAAGTATTTAATATCCGGAGAAGTAAAAACCAAATCCTCTGCAGCTCACAACTTTCCCACGCAGTGGCACCCTCACTGAGACCAGTTGCTCTACTAAAAAATCACAGTAAGTGACACCCATTTCATAACTTTGGCATTGAAAACCTCTGGCTAATGACAGTAGATCCATGAATGTGTACTTTAGCTTTAAAACTATGTATAGAATCTATTGATACAGGAGATTATGCTGAAACAGAACACACTGATTTCTTCTTATATGTATTTTAGCACACTGAAAATTATCAAATGACCAAGCAACAGCAAATTATTTGGTTTGTTTAGAGGTTTGAGCCTCCTATTCTGTAGTATTTCATAAGTAAACACAAAAGTGGAAGAACATACACTCCTGTATATCTAAGAGGTTGTAGTTATAAAGGAAAAATCTTGCTTTTAAAGCAAGCACTATAGTAGTGGAGTGCCCAGATAAATAATAATTCTTTAGCTGCAGCAAAATAACCCACCTTACAAATAACCTTTGCTTCATTTGAGGTACAGATATATGTATATATATAAAGCATTACAGGCAGGAGAGAGATTCATATGAATTAAAAGCTTTGAGGCAGATAAACCAAGAAAGCAGATGGGGATGGGCAGGTCAAGGAGAAGGTGGTACTCGAAAGCAGACCCTCAGTCTGACCGCTTACCTCTTGCAGGGATATTCTGAATTATCTCAGTTGTCATTGTCTTGAGGAAGTTTTCCCTCTAATGGCATAAATGTTAAATATTATTTCAAGATGAAAGTGACAAAGAATCTGTCTTGAATTCTTTTTTCCTTCCATACAAATGAGCAGTCATTAAATACACTGCTCACGGGCTACAAAGAGCTAAGTAAACCTGCACGATGTGACCTTAGAAATGACTAACTATGGATTTCATTAACGTAGCTCTAAACTGAGCTTTCAGAATGGCATCTTGGACCCTTTGTGACTTCAAATGTTTTGGCTGTGAAGCCTCTTTAGGGTGCTCCATATCATTAATGTGCCAAGAAAAAGCACCAGTCTTAACTAAGCAAACAATTAAGACTGACCAAATCACAACTGAAACAAGACTTCACACATCATCTGTTCATTTATCTATATTTAAAATTCCATTAGGGAAAAAGTCTTATAAAGACTCAGCATTAGCTTCATTCTTAAAGTGGTATTTAGGCTATGCAATAACATTCAGAGCAGCAAATGGTGCACACTTAAGGGTGACATTATCAGAATAAAGCACAGTATAAATAAATATTCTTCTCTGAAGAGTTCGGTATTTCAGTGTCTTGGGGCTTTTTGCAAACAAGTGGATGATTTAGCACCCGTATGCTATTGGAATACCATTTCCTTCCCAAAAGCTGAAGAAATGAAAGAGTTAAGGTATTTCTGAGACTCCTAAAATGAAGCTGGGACAGAACTTAAAATAAACAGAAGATAAAGAGCTCTCCTGAGAAGGAGGAATGTGTGATTCCAGAGTCCAGATCCTCCTGGACAGGAAGATCCTTCTCAGCACACTGTATGCAAGCTCAGCTCCTTCCTGCTGGGCTAAGCCGATGTTACAGCTCAGCCCTGACAAAGGGAGTCCCTGAGGAGGGCTATCCCTGTAAAATGTAGAGCGTGGAAAGCAGAAGACAGCAGACTAAACCAAGCTGCCAGCAACATGACTGGGGGTAGGGAGGCATCAGGAAGCAGCTTGGGAGGGAATCCGTGTCCTGTGGGGGGAAAAAAAGCCCAAACAGGTACATGTGATGACCTTAAATACAACTTCAGTAGCATCAGCTACTACAGGCTCAACCTACCTTCCCTAACAAATGCTGAGCATCACCTTAAAAGCTGATCCTGGTGCCCTTAGTGGTGGAGGAGACTGTGTCTAGGGCAGAATTCAACCCAGGCCAGGCATTCCCTTAAATAGCCCAGGGATGGATAAGCTGGGAAATGGAGATTGGTGCTGACAACCGACTAGTCAATAACAGGAGGTAGAAAGGATTTGTTCCTGTGACTGCCAGTTACCACCTGAGTTTTGCTCCCTTGAAGAGAGGACAAAGTTACTTTGCAGCAAGAAGAGGTCTCAGAAATCACCACCACCGGAAATCTGAGCACAGATATTAAAGAAGAGCAGTCAGAAATGAAACCTTACACACATTTATAGCCTTGTGTCTGCAGCCAGATCAATGAGTAGAAACCCGGTGATTTAAACAAACCCATGACTTTGTGAACACTGAAATGGACAGAAATTTGTGCTGTAAAAACGTAAAGAAAAAGCCAAAGCAAAAAGGAAATGACAATTTTTCCTACTCAGAGGTAATAGTTACGTTTAAGCACGCACAATGACAATCGATCAAAGCCCCAGCCCCAGCTGGAGAACTCATGTCTTCTGGAATACAAACAGTAAAATCCTTAATGAGGCAAGTACCGTGGATGAAACTGCTGCTTCAGAAGTACCCTGAGCATCTGCAGTTAGCCAATTAGTGACTGGCAGGAATGTGAGCACGTTTCCCCATCCCAGAACAATAAATATTTAATGTATGTAAACGCAGCCACTGACTGATTATTAAACATTACCCTAAAGAAACAGGAATATCTGGTAATGTACTCACCCACATTTCTCAGTCTTTCTCCACAGCTTTGTGAAGATTAAAGAACAAAAGTAGGACTTACTTTAAGAGCTCTATGTCTGCATAAAATAGCTTTGTGTGTTTATTGTCTGCACCGGAGTACAAACAGCTAAACCTAAAATATGGTTTATGTTCAGCACGTGATGCTGAACACCCCTGCATCTCCTGTGGAGTTTTCTAGGGAGCTGGGAAACATGTTCTGCACTTCTCTCTCCCAAATGCAATTTTACTTCTCAAAGAAAAGGACCATTCCATTTTCATCACCTTTGCCCCACACCAAAGCAAGGAGACAACATGAGCCATGGTGGGTCACACAGTGCTGGGCAGCTCTGCCTGCTCCCAGCACACCAGAATGGGCTTGATGGGCTGCCCTGGCCCTGGGGGTGTCAGCGCAGCAGGTTGTGTTACGTTCAGTGCTCACTTGCTGCTGCACGACCCGTTAAGTGTTCCCACAGCTCCTCAGAACTGCTGATGTGTGTGGCAGCTCTGCTCCTCGGGAAGGGGCTGCTGGATCATTAGTAGCTTTCTGCTATGGGGAAAAAGGAAAATAAGTTGTCTTTTTGACTCTAACGCCCCTTCAGCATGTACATGACTCACAATGCTGAAGTTTTCAGGACACTGGCTTCTGACATCAAGAATAAGGTATTTATTCCAGGTAAAACAATAGGAAGCATAAAGAAACGGTATCAGGAGGTGGCCACATACTCCTGAAGTTGCTCCTGCAGCCACAAGCTACTTTTCCTACCTCACTATCCACCTTTGGAGCCTTCTTCCTGCCAGCTCCGTATACATGTGCATGAATACCTTCTGCCAGCAGATCCTGTCACACTAAAACCTAAAGAAAAAAAATCTTGTGCAGGTGAAAAAAGAGCTTGAGCTTTTATTGGTAATTTTGGATGGATCTCATCTTCAAAGATCACTAAGTTAACAGAAAAGTCACTCCCCTACATCAGGGCATCCACGTTGAGCTACACCTCCAGTAGTACTGTAAGCCAGAGCAGCCATCCACCTCTCCTCATCATCAGCACTGTTGCCCTTCATGTAGCAGCAGCCAGAATAGCTTCCTTGCAACGCCAAAGGAATTTGCTACTTAAGGCACTTTTAGTTTCATGCATAACATCCAGAGCATGATGAGCTTTTGATTAATCATACAGTGATTAATTACTTGCACTCTCTATGGTTTGAATTCAGCATAGCAATCAGCTTCTCCCAGGAGCATATTCCCAAGTTCTGAAGTTGGCCAATTATCTGTCACTGGATGTATATATACCATATTCCAGTGTACATTCCTCATAGGTTCAAGTTATGTTCTTTGCACAAAGGTGGCGAAAGTTAGCCTGATAATACACCACCACATTGCAGTCCACACCATGCAAGAAAAGATGCTTTTTAACATCGATTAAGATGTAACTGTACTTTCCACAAATGTTATTAATCAAGGGGCTGATCCAACAATGCCTGTTATGAGATGAGTGGCTTGCCTGGCCAGACAATGCATCTTGAAAGCAAAGTTGCTTTATATACACAAACATCTATTTTACTTAATAATGTTTAATATTTTACAGCAGAGACTTGTATGTATGAGTGAGGACAATTATAAAATATGCACAATTTAGACATGTAATATGTGGGAAATACTATTTGCACCTCACATCCAGCCATGACAAATTCCCATTAGCCAGTTAGGAACACAAGCACAGAGTAACAGGCCAGTCCTTCCAAGGAGCAGTGGACTGACAGCTCCAGGAAGAAGAGATGTTTGTCCCTATGCAAGTCCAGCTGCATCAGGTCAGACCTAACACCATCGAGCCTGATAAATGGCCTGTGACCATCCTGACATCAACGAACAGCCAAAGAAGAGAACCAGGATAGGGAAAACGTTAATAAGGTAAAATATTATCCCAGCCTCCAGTAGCTTGTTGCTCAGGCCTACTCATCCAGAGAAGGTACTACACTAAGTAAAGAGCCTGTTCAAGTTGGAATTCTCCTTTTTGCAAGTTTCTGGCATTTGCTTTAATCCCAAATGTTCTTTCTGATTAGCATGCATTTAAAAATGCATGAATACTCGCTCAGGCTATTACCTGTCCGGGGGGTTGAGGAGTGGCAGAGTGCAAGGTCTCTTCTCCCACTAGTTTCTCATCAGAAGTTACACTTGTGAATTACCTGTTAGAAGCAACTCTTCTTTCCTTAATATTGAAAAACAAAAGCCAAAATGGAGGTTAACAAATAGAATCCTGCTAAAGCCATTGTCTGTACGAAGTGTTAACAGAACCAATGCATTTTGCTTCATTCATGCTGTTTTCCTGGTTCAGGATTGGAGAGCTGGAGATGCTCTGTCATCCTGAAGCTTTAAGGGGTTTTACTTCACATGTATATAAAGCATCCCTGCGTCTTACACGGTGCCACTTTCCCAATCTGTGCCTGTTCACTCGGTGCCATTTCCCAAGGATCTGATAGAGTATTTGAGTGGAGACGTTGCCAGTGTAATTTTAGAAGTTTCCTTGGTAACCGCTGCTGACATCTCCAACTCAAAATCTAAGACTACAGCTCCGTGCAACACCCGTACATGGCAAACTGCCTTGCACCAGTTGAGCTGAGGAACCTCACAAGTGGCAATTCAGCTGCTTCTGCTTCACAGAGAGTGAAGGTACGTGCCCACAGATATTTCTTCCACTCAAAGAAATCTGCCCCCACCTTCCCCAGTCTGAAGTAAGGAAAAGGTGCAGATAAAACTCTTGGAAAGTGATTCAAAGAGGAAAAGTGAAGCTGGAAAGAGGTAGGTGCTGGGGAGAGAGCAGGTAAGAGACACAAGGAAAGGGAAGAGCCAGAAGCAACAGCAGTTAGAAAGCAACGGAACCCCTGGAAGGAGTGAGCTGGCAAGGAAGAACTGAAAACAAACTCATTAAAAGAAATTTAGAAAATGAAAGAAAAGGGGAAATTTTATTCTTTTAAATCCTTATTACTCCTTCATTATGGGTTATTTGGAGGATGCTCGTATCTGTCTCCAGGTCTGGAAGGGAGGTAAAATGAAAAGAGGGTCACTGTGAGATGTCATTATTGGATCCCCATGTCCCTCCATGATTTATCTTTGGCCAATCTTGTCTGGAAAGAAAAACCACAGACTCTTCAGCCATTTCTGTCAATGACCCAGGTCTAAACTAGAAAGGTGCCTCTATCTCCTTTATGTATATATCTCCCTAATCTCCCTTCCTCAAGGAAAGTATCTAGCAATCCCTTCTAACTAAACAGCATTCAGCACTTCCCACTCACAACCCTTTCCCATGAGTTCCTGTCCCCTTCCCAGCACCCAGCAGCGCCCTCCTGGTAGATGCTCATGATCATGAGTGGTTGCCCCCTTTTCTTTGGTCTTGCAGGCAGCCAGGCCACATCTGTATCTTGCAAATTATTTATAATTAATATTATTTCATAATTAATACCTTTAAGAAACAGTTCTCCCAGGAGCATCCAAACCCTACAGTGCTTCCCTGTGACTACTACTGCAAGCTTTTCTCACTCTTTTTCACCCCACAGGCTCATCCTGGTCCTATGCCCCTGACTATTTATTACCCAGCAGTGGCATGGCCCTGTGAGCTCTCTGGGGCAGGAACTGCATTTTTGATTTGAGTTTATCCAGCATCTAGTACCTTGGCATCCTGGTCCACAGTGGGCTATTGCTGATATATGGTCCTAGGTAATGGGGAGACACAGGGAAGAATAGATACCAAGAGATGTTCATGAAGAACCAAGGGGGAAAAACATACATTGAATAGTTAACATTGCCTTGTCTTCATTCTTATGCTTGCCCATCACTGCATATTGGAAGATACCTCTAAGAATATATTTTCCTCCTGTACACACGTTACTTTCCATTTTAACTCCTCAGGGACTGCAGTACTATGTATCAGCAAACAGGGTTAAAAGGCACCAGATCAGGTGCCAGAGAATTTCCTTGGCACCACTACCCACCACTCTTGGCTCCATCTTTCCTCCCATCCTACATCAGCCAAGTTCTAGTTTCTTCGACATAGCATCTCTATATATATTTGTGCAATGCTTATCTCAACTGAGCCCTGATTTGCTTTTTGGAGTAAATGATAAGGAGAAAGAAAAGCAGTAAATAAGAACAATAATACAGCTAAGGGAAGGATAACTTAAGAAAAGCATGGAGAATCCCTGCCAATTACCCTGCATTTTAAGGAAAACCTGTGGAGTGGGTGCTTGTTAAAATGGAAGGAAAACCAGGCAATACAAGGAGAGAAAGGAAAGGGGGAAAACAGCTTTTCAAGCACTTAGCACAGCAACACCAAAAAAACAGAGGCAAAACATAGTGTGAAGCAAAGACAGGAGGAAAAGAGAAGAAAAGATTGTGTATCGAATCAGTAGAGCAGGGTGAAGTAGAGAACCAGAGAGCCATGAGCCATTATAAACAGAAAGTGCTGAGGCAGGGAAATAACACTGTCACTACAGAGGTCACGAGGAAACGTGCTTGGGGAAGGGGGGCCCTGGTGCAGAATTCATGCTAGAAAGGGTCAGAGAGAGTTACTGCCAAACAGGGTAGCTATAATTAGGGCATGGGAACAGTTAGCAAAATGATTGTGACGGTTCATGTTTGGGATTTTCAGCAGCATTCAGACAGCTTTTTGTCCTCAACCGCTCGAAGCCCTTCATTGTGTTTGCTTGCCAGGTTACGGATGGTTTCAGCTATAATTCCAGCTACAGAAGCAGCACAGAACTGATCATGTTCTGCTGCTGTAGCTGAGCTCACCAGCCCTTTGAGCGAGAAGCAGGCACTGCCTTCACAGACGAACGTTCCCTCTGTAACATATCCGAGGCATGTACTAGAGCAGCCAGCTTTCAGCACTCGTTCAGAACCTTTTAACACGTTTTTTCTTAGATGACTAGAAGGGGAAATGTGCTTTCCACTATTATTATTGCATTACTGTGCCTTCTTTCCATCCACTCCTTTATTTTCTAACTGCTTTAACATGTTTCAGAACAAGCAGTGCATAAGAGTGCAACTCGCACTTTAGAAGACATTCATAAATTTAGATCTGAATTACACTGCTGGTGCCATGCTGTGCAGCTGCTGGGAGGAAACTAGGCCAGTATTATAGCAGATACTGACAGGAAAGAGGAGAGAGCTCTGTAACAGTACTGTCAGGTAGAATTGGCAGGTCAGCATCTCCGCTTTCTGAGTATCCATGGAGAGACACAAGAAGCCTCAGCCTCGCTGCATTCCAACATCAGATAAAGTGAAACCCAAACAATTTCTCTTTCCCAGAAAGATCTGGTGTCATCAGCTGAACTTCACGTGATAAAACTCTCATGGCTGCAAAATCAGGATCACAGTCATGAGCACATGAAACACCCAAGCTTTACATTCTGCAGTTCCTATGCTGTTGGACTGCCCTATCCTTTCTCCTGCGCTGGCCTAAACCCAAATGTAACCTTGCAACAGCCTCCAGCCCCAGGCGCTTGACAGCAGGCTGAAGGAGCTGCAGGTTAGGACCTGAACTAAAGGATCTGAGCTAGACAGATGTCATCTTTCGAACCTAAATTTAACCTTCCCAACAGAGGACACAATCCTGCAACCTGGCAGTGAACCTGGGAGGAATTTGGGCTTCTGCCCCAGGACAGTGCATAAACTTGTTAGAGGTCTTAAATCTGTCTGTGGGAAGGAGAAGGCAGAAGGCAGCCCTCAGGGTGTCTGGGTCATCAGAAACCATCTATGAAGATGTTAAGGGCCAAAGAACAGGTTTCCAACCATGAAGTTTCTGCTCCATATTCTGCTGGTTGAAAACTGTAGCTGCTGCTGCAACAGCTTTGATGTTTACCCTTCATCACCTGCATGTCTCCAGAGCTCTTCAACCTTTTGTTACCAAATGTGATGCCCCAGGGCACCACAGCTCCTATGGGCCGCAAATGACTTCTACATTCTGTACAGTGCAGGATGCGGATGAGCAGCCAGCCTGACAAGGCAGTGAGGGCTGGGTCATACAGCTCTTCCCTGTTTCCTCTTCAGAGCTGGGAGCTGCGCAGTTCTTCCCACCCTGTGAGCCTGCATCCCCAAGAACTTGCAGGTTTGAGTTTCTCCTGCCTTTGGCCTCTGCTGCCATAGCTCATGCTGCAGCACTGTCACTGCAGAGCTGGTACGTGCACATAAAGGAGACCTTTCTTGCAAATAACTTCACTATCCTTCCTCACTGCTCAGCAAAATTCACTCCCTGCTGATCACAAGCCGATGCTAAACTTTTCCTTAGGTACTGATAAACAGAGCAGCCTAAAGGGGCCATTTCTCAGTGCTTATTAGGAAGGGTAACAACTGAGCACCATGCCAGGACACAGCCGAGCCAAGGCTGCAGGCACTGGGTTTGCAGCCAGACAAAGACTCTTCCCAGTTTCTGCAGCTGCAAAGCTGTGTGCAGGTCACCTCAGCTGCTCACAGCATGACTATGAAAGGTATTCCCAGCCCTGCCTGACACACAGCTCACCTTCATCAGTTGGAAGTAGGCACCTGGGAGCTGAGCAAATCACTGACACAGAGAGGGAGTCAAGGCACAGCGGCCAGGCCTCCCTTCCAGTTTCCAGTAAAGATGACTTAAAGCTCACTCTCACTCAGCTTTGCTGGCCCAAGATTGTTCTTTCTCATAGCTCCACCAGCAGCTACACCATGGTGAATCCACAAAAGCAAATATCCACTTATGTTATGGTTTACCTGAAACCCAAAATGAAACAGAGGCATTCTGTTTACATAGGGAAGCTATTTTTGCCATAAATTGCTTCAGACTAAAGAGGCAGGCAAAGGGAGGGCACAGACACAGATCAGTGAGGTGAGGTTTAGTAGGTTGGTAAGTCAGTACCCAGCCTTATTGCTAGGACTCTACTGCTCATCTGACATTCATCTCCTAACTTACTTTTTCCTAGGGAAAGATCTGTTGCTGTCTTACCATTTGACTGGAGCGGGATCCTGAATTAACGTTTGCAAATTATTCTTATAGCCTCAAGTAAGAGGTGCAATACAAATCTGTGACATTAAAAAAGAACAGCCCTTATGTCTGAACTCCCTTAGGGCAGAGAAAAAGGAATTGCTTGTGGAATAATTTGATCCTTAGCAAGCCCCTACTTTGAAGAAAATAATAAAAAGACAGGCTTTTAAATCTCATCTGCATCTTTGACCACGGAAACATCAAAGGGTATTTAGCTGGAATGTCTTAAAGAACGCCAGACACTTCCCATTTTAGCTTTACCTTTAGTGAAAGCAGGATGGAGGTCGGTGTTCAGTGCATCAGAACACAACGTGCTAAAGCGTGAAATCCTTCTCAGAAATGGAGCTTCAGAAAGCACTGTGCTTTCAAATGGTATCCTCAATTACATATTAAAGGTGCAAGTTAAACAGGCTTGCAGATAATAGGTACTCCCAACCAGTATGAGCTGATCTAAAGAAACCCTGAACAGTAACCTGCAGAGATCAGACTATTGCTGGAAAGACATTCCTGGAGGTTCCGGGCTTTCTTTTTTAACTAGGTTTGAACCAACAGCTAAAGGGATAGCCTTCTTGCATTCCTCCTTTATAATGAGATACAAGTGAGTGGGAGACAATGACAAATGACATTCAACTGCAACATCATTTCATTTTTCTTATTAAAAAAATGGGTTTAGTGGATGCCTTTGGGGTTCCACGTTCTCCAGGGCACGTTTCTGCTCTACATCACATCAGTATAAATCTGGAATAATGACAGTGAAGTCAATGGAAATATTTGGGCATTGCGCAGACAATGTTGAGCAGATCTGGTTAAAACTGCTCTAATACAAGAAGAGACAAGCAGGTATTTTACAAGTGGTTAATGAGGGAGGGGAGCACAGCAGTATGCCTGCACTGAAAATGGGGGTGGTTTGATCAAATCTGGCTTTATCTCAGGCAAACTGAAGGCTTTAAAGGCCTCCAGATCAGTTAACACTGAACTAGAAACTACTCACAAAAGTATTCTTTAAGAAGCTTTATACCCAAAAGTTCCTTCCGTGCCCTAAGATACCAGCTTGCATTTCCAAGAACCGTATGCAAGCGACTTCAAAATCACACTGCAAGTAGGACTTCAGTTGGGTAACAAGAGCCATGATTGAGGTTACTGCTAATCTGGGCTCCATCTCTTGAGCTTACTTGCTCACTGTTGTTAAGAGTTCACATCCATAAACACAGATGTTTATTTCCTCTCCCCTCCTGACATGCCTGGCTTTCTATTTAAACTAGGAAACACGTGGCGAGGTAAAGCTTAGTGTCAGATGTGATACAGTGTCTGGGAAGGAACACTAACCTTGCACGTTTATGCTGCCTCACACTGACATGCCAAATCCTGCTCTAAGTGAACCAGATGTCTCAATAATTGCCTTAAAGGTCTGTTTGACACCCTTGTGACCGTGATTCAACGGTCCTGACCCTACTGTTTGCTTCTAAAATGAAAGCATAATAATGGTATCTTCATTTGCAGGGCTTACCCTCTGTAACACATACCTGGGCAGATGAAGGACTTTCAAATGTGAGAGAAGATGAGCAGGTAAGTATTAACCAATACTCAAAAGTGCCTTTACATGATGCATAATATCGGTAGTTCCTCAATTAACCATCACAGTTTTGACCTGGAGAACTCCTGTGAATTTGCAGTTGCTTTTGATTCTGCTTCAGCCTACAACTGACTGCAATGGAGAGCAAAGTTGATCAATCAAAGCCGGATAAACTATAACTAAAAAGATAGTTGAAGTAAGAAAATAAAGTTTCCCTTTTCCTCACACATTTGTTTTCTGCATACCCGTGTGCCTTGTCCATCTTGTGCTCTTTGATAAGATGCATCTTTCCTACAGAGTTAACTTTGATCAGCCAGCTTTCAAGCTTTGATACATGAGGCTGTTGCCTTGGCAGACTGACCCACTCAGCATTACAGAAACAAGAACTCAAACTAAGTGTTAGTGACTGAACAGGATCTGAATTAGGAACAACACAGGGAGCAGTACTTCATTGAACCAAATGACCAGAGTACTTATTCAACAGCTTCTCTACAAACCTTATTCTCTAAATAGACATTTGTGAAAGTCTCCTGCTAACCCTGGGAGATTACTGACACGTTTATTTCCTAAAGGAAAGGTTTAAAAACGCAAACGCTTTTCCTCTTTCAAATCATTCTTTTGTACTTTCTTTTTTAAGCTTTTCATAGTCATCAAAATAAAAGCAGCTGTGCTTGGTTGAAGCTCTCTACATTTACCATTCAGCTCATCAGGTTAGATGCTTATGCTGGAGTCAGTACAGACAGTACATCCTAAGGCAAGAACTGAGTCTCTCTCTGCAGTCACACACTGTGATGCACATAGCAGTGGGGTTAAATTATAGCGATTGCAGTGAAGCAATCCCCCATAATCATATAAAATCCTAGGAAAAGAAACAAGCTGACATGTCAGAAAGTTCCCTATTCCTTTATGCCGATGAATTCAGGTAATCGTAGCCTGTAATTTCTTCCATTGTGGGCATGCATCTGATATGCTATCAGTTTTGTGGAGCAAAAGTGTTTTCTTCCCTTGAAAACAGCTCCTCACTGGTCTCTGTCAGTTAAATAGATCTCCAGAAAGGAAGATGAAGCATGCAGCTTGGGTTATGTATAATTGAAGAGCCACTGGGTTGACCTTACCTCAAAATGAACACTGAAAGACATTTTCCCCATGGAAGGATTAAACATTGAGTCTCAAGATTTCTTTTCCTTACAGACACCCCCTTCCTTAAAATACACATCCCACTCCAAGCAATTACTTTGCATCCCACAGAATAGAGCCTCAGGGGACCCACAGGGTCCTCGCTCCTCTCGGAGCTGATGTCTTCGGGAAGTACACCAGAAAAGGTGTATGTGTAGGTTTGAATTCCAACTTTCCCAACTACCTATTGCATTTTATCTAAGGATTTATAAATACATAAATTTTGCCAGAAAATGAACAAACACCCTATCAATTGAGCTTCCCAAAACCTGCAACTGGGATTTGATGGCAATAAAACCACTTGTCTTAGAGCTCTGTTAACTCTGTTAGGAACGAAAAGCACAGTGCAATAACAGCAACTCAGAAAGCCCAAGCGCACTTTCTCCAGCCTTGTACCACATCGGTGTGTTCACACACCAGCCGTTTTTCATGCTTTATCAAGAATTCTCTGTTGTTTCTGCTATTCAACAATGCTCCTGGCCAATTTTTTCTCTCTTCCGGACTGCAAACAGCAACATCTCTAGGCTGTAACTTCGCTGCATGGCCTTGGGCTAGTTATGAAACCAATGGATGGCTGCAGTGAGAGATGAATGCTTCCTGGGTACCAAGGAGCAGACAGGGGCAGAAAGCTGTCCAACTCCAGAGGAAAGAAGAATGTGCAAGTTCCAGAAGTGACAGGAAAGAAGTTGTGCTTTTCTTACACAGGGAGATGAGAAAGGCAGTGCAGGACAGACTTTGCCATGGAATTCCCTCTTCCATTGCCAGGTTGGATGGGGCTTGGAGCAACCTGCTCTAGTGGAAGGTGTCCCTGCCTATGACAGGGGATGGAACTGGATGAGCTTTAAGGTCCCTTCCAACCCAAACCATTGCCAGGTTTATCTTACATGAGAACAGGCACAAAGCAGAAAGGCTGCCCTGTAACAAAAGGGATGCTGCCAGGGGTTCCCTCTTTATTTCTCCAAACTAAACAGGCTAAGAAAACCAAAAGGAAGCATTGGAGCTGCTCTCTGAACCACATCCCCTGTTCATGCCAGTCATGGAAAACTGTATAAATTCCAAGGGCTGATTGGAGGGCTTGAAAAGCAGCCTTGCAATGCAAGAACAAAGCAGTCAGTGAGCTCCTTTAACAAAAGAGAGGTGAGATGTTTACTCAGTTATTTTGACAGTGGGAGCTTTACTCCTTGGATCTAATGGCTGGATGCTCTTCTAAAAGATGTGGTTCCTTGGGAAAACTGTCTGGCTTGGTGTGTTCAGGGTCAGGTTGTAGACACTTAGGAAAGGCTGTCCAGATGCATTTGTCGTTGCAGCCATAAAACATGCTCTGCCTCCAGATGAGTTTATCTCCTCAAATCCTGATCATACACCACCTTCCCAGTGGGACAGTGGCTTATTGCTGGGTTTTTCCTATGCAATTCTGAAGGACCAGCTCAGATGTGTTGCTGCAGGGGGGCTAAGGGGATGAGTACTCTGTATTTCCACTGACAGAAAGAAATGGCTCAACACCAGTTTGGATTGTGTGACTATGCTCACTCTAGTAATACACATCTATAACACAGCAGAGGAGAACAGATGAAACCAGCACAGGGAAACAGTACGTAATTCAATAAAAGCTCCATGTTCCTAGATGTAGGAACAGATCACCAACACACATCAGTTTATCCATGCTGCACAGCCTTTAATGGCACTCCCTGAAGAAATGTATTTCCTAGATAAACACATTCTCAAAAATAACACTAATTCCATTCTGACAATTTTTGTGTGTTTAGATAGAAAACAGAACTGTTACATATTCATTAGACATGGAACAACTCAAAGTGTTGTGCCACACCATTAATATTCATTTTACTCTGGCTTTTTCTCCTTTCTCCTGTAAAAAGAAACACCATTTTTCAACCCATCAGTTTGCATTACTGAAACAAAAAGGCAGAAAAAGGAGAAAAAACATGACAGGTGAAAATTAAATACATGAGGACTTAATTCAGTGAGTAATAATCTATATAATTCAGTAGAACAGGCCTGGAGTCCTCTAACTGGGGCAAGGAGAAGTCATCACATGCTTTAAGTTAACTATGAACCCACACACCTCATGGACATCTTCCACCGACTCTTAGAGGAAGGAATACTAGCACATTACTATTCCCTGTTGCCCACTCTCTTTTGCTGGAGGTTAACAGAGCTACACCCTATTCCTGTTAGGAACAGTCTTCCTAACACAGTCTAGTTTATTTGCACCAAATCTGCACCATCAACACTTTGTATACCTGCCTGTGAACAGGATGGCTGAGGTGGGCGCACAGCTCTTGCTGCTGGCACTGCTGGAGGTCCTCTCTGACAGAGGTGCAGAGCACAGTGCTAGGAAACAGAATCCCAGACTGGTTTGTGTTGGAAGGGACCTCAAAGCTCATCCAGTTCCAGCCCCCTGCCATGGGCAGGGACACCTTCCACCAGAGCAGGTTGCTCCAAGCCCCTGTGTCCAACCTGGCCTTGAACACTCCCAGGGATGGAGCAGCCCCTCTGGTCAACTTGTTCCAGTGTCCCATCACCTTCACAGGGAAGGAGGTTTTCCTAATGTCTAATTTAAATCTACCCTCCTCCTCTTCTCCCAGCTGAACAACTCCAACTCTAGTAAATACAGAAGTTAAAGCCAGTAATCTCCCTGTGCCTGAGCAGCTGGGTGAAATTAATCACCTGGACAAAGAAATCCAGAGTGTGCCAGCACCTCTTGTCAAATTAGGGTATGCACGAAGAAGAAACTATATACAAAGCAACACAACAGCGGCAGCCAGGTTTAGTGCAGCCTGGATACCATTCTCCTGGAAGAGCAATCTGCGTTGCAAAGACTGCAGAGCAACGATCTTGTTTTCTAAATGTATTTAGTTGGCACACAATGCTCCACTTAATCTGGGAATGCATCCTACGTTACCTGCAGAACCTGAAACGGCTCTGTTGACCCCTAGGAAAGCCAGCTGCAGGAAATGATGTTACTATGAACATACCACACACAAACAAGTAAGTCATGCTAAGGATTTACGGCAATTCAATACAAGCAAAACTAAAACACTGCCTTCAGAAGGGCATCACAGACTTATCTTTCCAGCGGCTGCGATGAAAATGAATGCCTTTTTTCACATCAGCACACAGTAACAACCTCTCATGCATTTCCACATAAAAGCTCCTTAGGCTTTGAAATGGGGTATTTAAGATAATTGTTTTATGTGCTAAAAGAAAGATAAGGTAGTAAAAACCATGTCCTTTCTCTTTACGTTCTCCATTAGCATCCGAAGTGTATTTTGTTACATGATTACCTAAAATGAATTCATCTATTTAAACAATGCAACAACTGAAATACACCTTTACCTCTTGCCGTGCCTTTTCCAGCCCCCTCCTTTTAAGCTGTAAAATCAGGTTTTGAAGCCACTAAAAGTAGCGTGACATCTGTGAAATGATGTATTTTGATTTTAATGCATCCACTGCACTGCAGATTTGACTTCAAGGTACTTAATTGCGAAATACCTAAAACAATCCCATGTCCCACAGAAATGGCACTAGAGGATTCAGAACTGTGCCTTCCTGACAAAGGGGTCATGGTAATAAACGGAGCACACACACCTCTTCCTTTCCAATTCTGCTTTGGCACCAGCTTTCCTGTTCTCCCTAAAAGTAAACAGCATTTTTGCTCCATGCCATCCCAAGGCCCACATGTACCTGCAACAAAAGAAAGGATGAGAGAGTTTTAGGAGGAACTGTCTCAAGCAGTAGGTAAATTAATGGGATGACATGTGGAAGGATCAGGCACTGAGCTGCGACCTAAGATGAATACACTCAGCAAGAGGAAAACTATTTTGTGTTTATACTACAAATTCCATCACCTTATTCCTCATCCTACTCATTCTCAGTTACTGTTAACTTCTGGGGCAAAGCATACAAGCCTTTTTACAGCCCAGGGTTAGAGTAGAGGAATGTTGGCCTCTCCCATGGCAGACAGCTCTCCACCAACTTCTCCAATGTGAGTCCTTCCCACAGGCTACAGTTCTTCACAAACTGCTCCAGCGTGGGTCCCTTCCACAGGGTCCAGTCCTCAGGAACAGGCTGCTCCAGCGTGGGTCCCCTGCAGGGTGACAAGTCCTGCAGCAGATCTGCTCCAGTGTGGACTCCCCCCCCCCCCATGGGGCCACAGATCCTGCCAGGAACCTGCTCCAGTGCAGGCTTCTCATGGGGTCACAGCCTCCTTCAAGCATCCCCTTGCTGAGTGTGGGGTCCTCGTGGGCTCCAGGGGCACAACCTGCCTTACCATGGTCTGCACCACAGGCTGCAGGAGAACCTCTGCTCCAACACCTGCAGCATCTTCTCCCCTCCTTTTGCACTGATGGGCTTGGGCTTGGCCAGCAGTGGGTCCGTCTTGGAGCCCACTGGCATTGGCTCCATTAGACATGGGGGAAGCTCCCAGCACCTTCTCACAGAAGCCACCCCTGTAGCCCCCACACTACCAAACATGAAAACCCAACAGAGATGTAAGCATCCAGATGATGAACCTGCTTGTTTGACATGCTCAGTATTGGTGATTTACTTAATCAGGTCTCAGGAAGAAGCAAATTAAAGCCCTGGCTATTAGAAACAATGGCTGCTTCCTAATAGGGACAGTAATTTTGCCTGCACTGGCTGAATCTATTCATTGTCTCTCTGTCTTCCCTCTGGTTGTACATTGTAGTCACACTCTTATGTGTGCTCTCCCTTTGTCTCTCTAATGCCTTTTTAATAAAATTAATACTGTTGCCAACCGATTCTTTGATGCTGCCAAGCAAAACAGAATGACCCTGGCCATTAGAGTCTCATAGCTATTCACGCCCAGAACAGAAACTTCACCATCTATTACACCAAAATTAAAACCCTAAAATATCCCCAAATTTGGGGAATTATTCTAAGTTTGACTTCATTTTCTTCTAATAAACATATAAATCAAAAGCAGAACTGCAGGGTAAGATGCTAAATGCTTTGTTATTGACAAAGGCACTCCTGGAATATTTTGCTAATGGCTGAGACTTGATTAATATAAGAAAAAAGAGCCTATTGATTTTGCTTTAAAACAACATTTAAAAAGTGCTCAACACGCTGGCAGCAGAAATATGTTGTGAAGTGCACAGAAAAACTGCCATTTAAATAAGGATGAAAGTGAGCCAGGCAGGCAGAGCCATTAGAAGGAGACAGATGATGAAGCCCTTGTCAATCCCAGTGAACCAGCACTGGAGGCAGCCAGCTAGGCTATGGCAGCATACTTCAATGCACTAAAGATCGCAAGTCTAAATTGAAGGCAGACAATATTGAGCTCAAAAAGCAGGACATGGTTTCCTACCAGCACTTTGCCCATGAACAACGCTCATTAAAAGCATGTATCACAGATGCATTTTAAATAGTAAACCGCAGACATGCATATTTTGTGTCCAGAGTGCCATAAAATTCCTATGAACTACTGTTTGTGTCAGCTGGGCACTAACTCTTCTGCTAATCTCAGAAATACTTTATACTTTTCCCCTCTCTCCAAATAGCCCTTGAGAAACTATGACTGCCAGCACTCAAGAGCCAGGACCATGGGATACTTTGTTCTCTGGGGCTAGAGCATGATTCTGAAGCCTGGTATCTCAGGGACATTCATGTCAGTAAGAATAAAGAAGTTACAATGAGTGTTGCCCTAGGTTCCCATGGGAACACAACACTTACTTCCAGATCTGGATTGTTTCAAGGTACCAGATTAAACACTTATTAAAGCATGCCTAAAAAAGCTATTCCTAGATTTTTCCAGTGGCTTCCTGGTTGCTATTCACTAGGACTAATGGCTCAAGAGGCAGAGACCCATTAAAGTGCAGGGGTGCAGAGGAAAGAGCATGCAAGTGAGGCCAAGCACCTAGGAAAGGCACTGGGAAGCAGCCAGAGGAGTCTGACATGTTTGAAAATTCAGTTCAAGTGCTCAGGGCTGGAAGGGGGCTGACACCCATCAATGGGTGTAAAACAAGCTGTTACTGTGCAATTTGTTCATGACTTCAACCGTTTTGTAAGGACACCTGTCTGCTGTCTGCCATAGTTTTGTGCTATCCGGCCATTTACAGGTACAACCATACTTGCTACCCAACTTGTAAGTGAAATAACTTCTGTAGTTCAATACAAGCTATGAGGGGGAAGGTTTGTCATTAACTGGACATCAAGAAGTTCTGCCTTTATTTGTGAAGAACCTAGCCCTGGGGAAGACGATAGGACAAAAAGTCAACCTAGAGCAGGTGAAAGCCTCCTGAATTGCTACACAGGAATGAAAGCCTTGGGGAAAGTTGCATTCATAAATTGAGAGGTATCTCCGGTCATTCAAAACACTATCTACACACTACATGCAGATTCCTGAACATGTACAGCTGCATTCCTTCTCTCCCTATGCTTTGCATGTGGATTAGGAGTTGCAGTCCAAACTAGAACTTGCTGATGTGACAAGGATGCTTTCTTCTCGTTGTGCCTTCACTTCTCTTGAGTGACTACACTATGGAAGACATCCTGTCTTCTCAGGATCACAGATCTGTTAGCAGTAATTATAACAGGCCAGTTGCAAGCTAACCTAAAAGCTGATAAAAATATCATTCTCCTTTCGAAACAAAAATATCAGGGGGTCTTACATGGAATAACAAGAAAATCATGGTGAGCATTAAACAAACAGCTGAGATAAAAAATGTGCCAGACATTTATAACACTGTATACAAATGTACCCTATTAATAGAAAGATTTCTCAATTGCACTAAGTTTTAAAGAAACAACCCCCTGCAGATAAAACAGACTAACAGAATTATATCTACTTTTATATCTATTTTTTAAAAAACAGAAAGATAAGGAAAAATATATAAAACAAGGACTTAAATCTAAAAAACCTCTGGGATAACATACATTAGTCTTGGAAAAATACAGATTTAGACAGTAAGAGAAGCTGTATTTCAATCAAAGTCTTTGATCATTCAAGGTAAGTATACTGGAAAATGAAATTTTCTGCTTTATTTGATTTCCTTAGGAAATCAGCTCTTTCTTCTGTTTCTATTCAAAGGACAAAAAAACCCACCTTGAAAAGAAACAGCTGAAATCTCCCACTGTTCTCCTACATAACACAGTGCTTTTCACCCATCTCTGAAATCAAAATTTCTTACAATGGTTACTTCACCTACATTGTACATTAAATATATTGCTGCCACTGTGCTCTAACATCTCAATTTGCTCATGATATTTTCAACATTTTCCATTAATTTTTTTATAGTAATACACAAAAGAAGAAAAATGCCTGTTTGCTGAACAACGAAGCCGTCGTGGTTTAAGCCCAGTCGGCAACTCAGACACGCAGCCGCTCACTCACTCCCCACACCCCTTCCTCCCCCTGCTCCTGGAGGGATGGGGAGGAGAACCAAAAGAATGTAACTCCCAGGGGTTGAGATAAGAGCAGTCCAGTAACTGAGGTAACACAAACCACTGCTGCTGCCACCAATAACAACGATAACATAAATAACACGGGAAGAGAATACAACTGCTCACCAACCGCTGACCGATACCCAGCCTGACCCAGCAGTGATGTACCCTTCTGGGTAACTGCCCCCAGTTTATATAGTGGGCATGACGTGCTGTGGTATGGAATAC
>JAOEHY010051122.1:0-27165 GCA_025447955.1 Psilopsiagon aurifrons
ATGGAGCATTCACAACTTCCCTGGGCAACCCATTGCAGTGCCTCAGCACCCTTACAGTAAAGAATTTCTTCCTCATACCCAATCTAAACTTCCCCTGTTTAAGTTTGAACCCATTATCCCTTGTCCTATCACTACAGCCCCTAATGAAGAGTCCCTCCCCAGCATCCCTATAGGCCCCCTTCAGATACTGAATGAGGTCTCCACACAGCCTTCTCTTCTCCAGGCTGAACAGCCCCAACTTTCTCAGCCTATCTTTGGGTTTAGTACCTGTATAACGAGATAGCGTGGAGGGTCACGGGCCATTTTCGAGAACTCTGCTATCAGTTCACGGAACTTGGGACGGCTGTCTGCATCAATCATCCAGCCTGGAGGGACAACAGGGGGAGCAACCAACAAATAGGGCTGTTTTTGGTGATCAAACACAGAGCTTAAAATGAAAAGTAGCAGCAAAATGAACAGTGTTCTGGGTGGAACAAAGAAAGGAGTTACGTAGAAAGGACCACCATAAAAAGTTCAGCCATTTGTGTGAATTTCAGCATTTAAAAAGCGTATCTTGGCATTGGATTACTCCAAAATAGTCTTGAAAAACCTCTTGAAGGAGGGGAAGCAAACTAACTTCAGGGGGCCGCTGCAGAGGTACGGTGATTTGACTGTCTAGTCACTGCACGGCTTTGTGAAATCCTGGGAAGCCTAAGACAGAAGCTACCCTCTGTACCAGAAGTCTTTGAAAATTCAAAACATCCTCTCTGGGGACATTCTGAAAGATTAACTGTATCTAAGCTGCATTCAATTAGCAAACGGACTTTAACAAAAACAAGTCCTACAGCTTAGTGTGGATCGATGCTAGAAGTGATTTCTAATCTAGATAGTGGCGGGTTTACATGTGGTATTGCTTAGGAAACCCACACTTTCTATTATCAACTAACAGATGAGCTGATGTAGAAACTCTTCTGTTTAAAAAAAATGAAGGTCAAGCTTTGTATGTCTGGAGAACCCATGAGAAACAGCCTATCCATGGCAATGGAGAAGACGAGTGATAATATGCCATCTAAAAACTGCATTACAACAAAATCTCATCATTGCCAGTGACTTTTTACCATGCTAGAAAGAATTCCTTCTTGCTTTTAGAAAGAGTGGGGCCTTTGGGAGTTTGCTCCTGCTGCAGAAGTAGCATCTCCTAGTCCTGAATTTCTGAGTGGCATCTGTTTAAATTCTGCTTCTTTAAAAAAATGTTCTGCAATAACTTTGAACATTTCAGTTTATACTCTCTTCTTGTAAGACATGAATGGGCCTCCTGAATTCCTACAGTCAAATTGGCACGGCTTCAATAGGGCCTGTCCTGTAGCCTGCAAACACGAAGTGAGAAGAGCAGTGAAAAAAGTGGAGCTGAGTCCTGTGGTGGAAGGAAGGTTCAACCCTCAGATCCTCATGCTCAAACTTAAATTCAGTGTAATGGTATGAAAGTGAATGGCGACACCCCACTGGCTGTGTTTTAAAAGCTGCATGTACCTGATTAGGTGTCCGAAAAATGCCTCCTTGCTATATCTGGACTGGCCCAAAGGAAAGGCAATGGGCTGAGGTATCAGTAGGGCTCAGCATCTCCAGGGTTGATGAGATGTGTTTCTAGAACACTGCTTTTGGGACTGGGTACCACCCAGGCTAGGTGCACACCTCTGGTCCCAGTTTCTACTTGCCTTGCTGAGCACAGGATCAGGCTTACCCTGTGTGGTGCCTGTCCCAGAAAAGCAACTTGTGGGTGCTCCAAGATTCTCCAAAAGTGTTGTGCGACGGGGTGTTCGTGGTAGTGTGGCTCCCATTTCAGGAACAGGTACATTTTGCTCTAGTGAGACGGTCTTATATGCCACCTAGTGGGCTGCTTATCAGCATCCTCATAATATCGAGCAGGGATGTGGCAGTCATAGCTTAGAGATGCATGGGAAGCCACATAATAATCTAACATATTAGCATCTGATAGCAATGGAAAAGGGGCTGGGGTTCAGAAGTCCTTTGACATGCCCTAAAATTAGGTGAAAAGTGCTTCAGAGACCCCTCAGCTCTTGCGCTACCTTACTGCAACAGCTGTCTGCCAAAAAAGGGCCTCATTTTCATTCAAAAATGAGGAAGAAATTGGATGAGGAAGTCCAGATCCTCATGTGCATCTGCTGTCACTGTGGTGTCTGTGCTCCCGGCACTCCTTTAGTAAAAGGAGTACCTAAATCCATGTGTGTGATTCCGGAGGGGAGGCATATGACTGAACTAAGGGGGAGCCTGGAGGAAAAGGCAGTGCTGATTTTATTTTCTAAACATACAAAACCAGAGTATCAGGTACAGTGGGTGGTGCTATGCTAAATCATACTGCCTGGCAACATCAGCCTAAAGTAACTGACTACCAGTCAGGGGTGAGAGTGGTGAAAACAGCATCAATTGTTTGAATCAAGTGACTAATGAAACCATATCCTGTACTCCTAGCTAACACTCCAGGTACAGGAACACATTCTGGTGTCATCATTCTTGTCACGTAACCCTGTGCCATCATCAAGAACACAGCATATACAAATACCACATAACGAGGACAACTGTGCTACTTAGGTGAGCACCCCCAACCCCAAATGGGAACTCACATTTGACCATGATCATGTACACATCGATGGTGCAGATCGGGGGCTGGGGCAAACGCTCGCCCTTCTCCAAGACAGAGGAGATCTCACTGGCGGGGATCCCTTCGTATGGCTTGGAACCAAATGTCATCAGCTCCCAAACCGTCACACCTGCAAGGGGGAAGAGAAGACCATGAGAGAGGCTTTGCACGGAGCCAGGTTGCTTGGCTTGAGTGCAGAGAGGTGGTGAGCAGAGAGAGCTCTCACAGAGGCACTGCATTTCCAGAAGTCCACCCAGGGAAAAAACATTTTCTACCATGTTTTTAAAGAGAGACAAATTAATAAACCAGGTTGAAATCACCCTGCTTCCCTTTAAGGTTTTGGGTTTTGCTTCTCTTTCCCCTGCTTCCCCTCTTTCGGTTTTATAATCTCAGCCAGTACCTCAGTATTGAACATCCCACCAACTTCCCAGCCCCACAGAAAGGAAATGCAGGTTACTGCCTCTTGACTCCAGCTCAGCAAGTGGCTGGAGTAAGTTTGTCTTTTTGTTTGAAAATCTAAGTTGTCTTTTTGTTTAAAAATAATCAATCTCTCTGGAGACGAGCAAGAGCAGTTTTTGAAAGATGTGTAAACCAGCTGCCCCAGTGTCATCTGCTGACATTCCACATCCTCTCGTGATGTAGCTGTTGTGATTGTCTGGTAGCTTAGGATACAAAACAAGATTTTGGATGCCAAGATACATAAATGGATTAAGAGGACCAGAGGCCGTACATCTCCTGAAAGGATACAGGATCTGACCATCTGCATTGAGTATTTTCCAGGAATATAACAGCCCATGGAGTGGAAGTTTTGTAATAAAATACTCCGAAAAGTTTCCTTTCTGCTCCTTTCTCTTTCAAGCTGGCTGATGAACTATACCAAATGTAAAACCAGTATATAAATCTCTCTAAGGAGGTTTTCACTTTACTTCCCATTTAGCGTTGTCCTTTCAATACCAAGACAGCACAAGCATTTTAGGCCACAGCAGAGTGACACTGATTGACACTGACCAACAGTGTGGCCATTGCTTTTAGGTCCTCCCTCTAGTTATGTGGCTTTCCTGTCAGCCAAATTGTATTTCACGTGAAGCCACTGAAGAAAAGCAGCTGGAGAACTTCAGCAAATGGAGCAGTCTCCTACCTGCAGTCCCTTTCAGGGGAAGGGCTCATCATCTGCAAGCATATTCTCCAAAACATCTTATACCTCACTAGCATGTAATTTCATGGGACTTCTACTTTGTTGAATATGTTTGGGACCACTGTTTATGTTTAATCCCTCAGTCTTCTCATAATGGGAATGAAAAAGGTCTGAGTACAGTCACTTTCAAATCCTCCAATTTTCCACCCCATTTGCAGTAACTGTAGCTGGTTTTAGACTCACCGTAACTCCAGACATCGCTTTGATGAGTGTAAATCCGATGTAAAATTGACTCCAAGGCCATCCATTTAATAGGAACCTAGGAAAATTCACAAGCAAGCCTTAAGAGGCTGAGCCAAAATTTATGAGGGATATTTACCACCAGGTGGTGTGTAAACCTATAGCTTGGTTACAGAAGTGAAAAAAACCAACCAGCTACAACACACAACTGTCTGAGGGGTACAGCAGGCAACTTCTGAGCCTCTTATTATTATTTTCATTTATTATGTTGAACCTGGGAACTTGTGAAATCTCAGGCATATTGGAAATCTCTCTTACAAATTAGTTTTGCAATACTTTTAATGGTCAGATTACTATCTTTTTAACCTTCTATCACAATAGCACACAAATCCAGTCTCGGGCTGTAGAGCCTGACACAGACTGATCTGCACTCATATGGTTTCCATTTATGGTCTCTGCAATATTTGCAAGCAGCTTCTCTTTAATTTCTCAGCAGGACACATTCCCTCCATCGGCACGCAGTACAACACGAAGGCGTGTTGAACCAAGTCTGACAGGTCTTTCTTCTGCTATAAATACACATCATTCCCTTTCTCTTCCTAGACTGCACAGCGTTATTGGTGTTGGCTACACTGATGAATTCAGCCATGCTTTTTTCTTTTTTCCTCCTCTTTAATGTTTTTTTAATAATCTTCCTTTTTCCCAGACATTCTGGGTGGGAATTTCAAAAGCATTCACTGCTCTGCTACCTCCGCTCCCACTGCAGTCCCACTGCCCTGACACTGCTTCGGCTGATTTCAGAGGACTTCCTCAGGCTTCAAAGGCAGCATGCTGAGACGGCAGCTGAGTGCTTTGACAAACGCACTCTTTCTTTTTTCCTCTCTATGTTCAAGGGTTGTGCACAAGCACAAGCACTGACGAACGCGCAGCAGCGGCTCATTCTCCAATGCACTTTACCTTGCCTCCCTCGGCATGATACTCCTTCTCGTCAGCACCGAGCAGCTTTGCCAGCCCAAAGTCTGTGATTTTCACATGTTGAGGAGTCTTAACAAGGACGTTCCTGGCAGCCAGGTCACGGTGCACCAGGCGACGCTCCTCCAAATAGTTCATTCCCTGCAATACAATAGACTTGGTGGGCATCACATGCTTTGGGTTTGGACATGCAAACAAGTGAGTGCAACACCGTGGACATGTGGTAATCTCTCCCACCTTCAGAAGAAGGTTTCCTGTTTCGATTTCTGTGACGCTTATTGCAGGATGAGGACGGTTATACTGAGAAATAACTATTACCCTCTAGGAATGTTTTTTGTGGGTCCACGCACCAGTGAATTGAGGAAGAAACAAAGAGACAGTAGCAGGTATATACACAGCAGGGGATGAGGCTCCCCATAAGACTTTCAAATAACTCTTTGTGCAGCTGCACTTGTGCAACCCCACTGACTTCAGGAGAGTATAGTACAGAGTTTAACTATCACCTTCCACATGCACGTAGACCAACCCTACAGAGAGTATTTAGACACTACTCATTCAAAGCTGCAGATACTGTGTCTTACTGTGGCATACTCTACCTTCTCCCTGCTAACAATGAGGCATCCCACTGCAAAGGGGATGAAAAGGGTGAGAAAAAGGGGAAAAACAGTAAAAAATTTCATTTAATGGCTGTGCTCAGAGTTGCATCTGTTTTCAGATGCCTCTTTGAAAAGGCATGCTCTTCTTTGAATAGGCAGTTTCACTGCCTCCCATGATTAAACTGGGTTTCCCATAGCATACGTGCTTTTTTTTGATACAGCTGCCTCCCAAGGAAGAAGACGACTAACTGTGCTGGTTTGACTTCTAAAGCGTAAATCAGCTGTGTTTCTGACCACAGAGATTATTCCCCTTTCCCTCCACCAGTGAGGAATTCCAGCATGGAATCAAAAAGTTCATGATTTCTAAGTTTCCTGCAAGATCTTTTCTAAAACCCACAATTATTCCCAGTCCATAGGCTTTTGCTGGTGCTTGCATTTTTATGAAGAGGAAATTAATAAAAAAGTGCTTGTAACCTACAAAGTTAACAGCAAAATGATCATGTTGATGAGATGACAGAGCACTGGAGGGAATAAATCCCTTCCAGCCTCCCCCCCTTCCTAAACCCACTGCTAACCTGGACCACCATCGAATCCTCCACCCGAGTCCCTCAGCAGAACTTCACCCATGCGCTGCTGATGTTGCCAAAACAAACCACCCAAACAACCTGGAGCAATGCCACTGCGAGCATGCATTTCATTACACAGATAGTTCTTCAGCAAACAGAGCTCTGGAAACAAAACATTTTGAGCTGCCGATAAAAAACTGACTATCTTAAAAAAGAAGTAATAATCACATAATCTAGCCCTAGTAGGACAAAAACGTTCCCGCTAAACACATCTTGCTGCAAACATTATGAGGCAAAGCTGCTGAAAGGCAGAATATCAGTTTCAAGCTAAGTTTCTCATGATGCTGATGGCTAAAAGGCTTGTGCACATACAGAACCATACACCGAAGACACTGAACTGCTTATCTAGAATGTTCAGCAGATATTTAATTGTGTGCAGGCCTGGGGTTTAAGTCATTTTTCATTATTAAGCATGAGACCATTGTGTTCGAAGAGTTACTTCACAGTGCTTCTGCACATGGAGTGCCTATGCCCTCTTATAACATCTCATCTGAAAGACAGGTCTCCATACCTCAGTGAAAGATAATGTTTGTAAAAGATGCAAAGAAAACTTCTTTCAAAGCTGTGAAAACAGAACAAGAATAAGCTTCCCAGGGAACTTGCCTCCTGCTGATTCGTTACCAGACACAAATATATTGGCTTCAATTTTTTCCCCCCTCTGAAAGTACATTTTTAAAGAGTCAGAGAATGTCCAAAAATCTGGCACGACTTTATCAGAGCAGTAACACCAGACACATTGGTGGGAAAAAGCCAAACACAGGATTTACGAGTGCTTTGAGGAGAACTTCAGTGAGAAGCAGCACAAAGGAGTATGTTGAAGGTCAGGCATCGCTGGAGAGGGTAGAGGTTGCTATGGGCAAATGTTGAACCGACATGAAAAAAAGTAAACCAGAAGCTAACAATTGTGAATGGCAACCTTTTGGGCAAGCGATGCCTCAAGGATCAGTCTGGGGACTGAGTTTGCCACCTTAAAAATTAACAAGGACGAGGAGGGAAATGTGGCCTCCAGCTCATCCTCCAAAGGGACTGAATCTAGGACAGAGCAGTAATTGATTTAAAACAAGAGAGCAAAAGAGTCAGAAAGAGGCAGTTCACATCCCAGGTGGACGCAAAAATGAAAATTCACTTGCTGCGGAGCATGCTGTAAAGAAGTACACACACTGAGATGAAAAATGTGCTCTGTGTACTTTTGGTGGATACATTTCTGAGGTCCTCAGCATGTTTCCTGAAAGCAAACCACTGCTGGGCGAGCCTGGGATGTATACAAGGTCTCAAGGGATTGATAAAGCTGTAAGTGAAGTGTGTGGCTAGCTTGCAGACTGGCATTCCTGAAATAAGGAGCATTAAACCAGCTGGGCTTTGCGGATACTGCCATCTTATACAACGAATCTCCAGCAAACTGAACCTACTTTTGTGCTGGCTTTGCTCTATTCTTCCATGGTTGCAAATGGTTAATCACCTTCCAAACACAGCATGTTGCTGCTAAGGGCAAGAGGCTGTACTTCAGCCTCCTTTACTGCTCTGCTCGCTGGCAAACAGTGCCAAGTGTTAATAATTAGTCCTTTATTTGGCACTATGGTCATGGCAATTAGATTACAGGCACCAACTCAGTGCATATAAATGACAGAAGAGCCCCGAGATACCTGAATATCTTTTGGTCACAGCCAGCCTGTGCTAGAATGGAGCTGGTATTTATGCTGTAAACAGCAGTTTTGATCCTCAGGCCTCAGAGATTTCAGCCTGAAATTCTCTGAGGCACACAAGAAAGTGCCTTAACACTGTTTGCCTCTTGCCACAGCCCAAAGAAATCCACTGATGGAGTCAGCATTTTGGTATGGGAATTGCCAAATTCTACTCCCTGCCACAGCATTGTTTAATCACGCTATAATTTCATTATGGGGTGTTTGGTTTGGACATAAATCTGTTGGTGATAATATTATGCTGTCTAGGAGCATACTGAAGAATAGTTAAGGTTTGCTTAGCAGCTTGAAAATGGTAAATTGTTTTAGACAAAGCAACCTCTCACTGTGACATATAAGGTATCTACAAACCATGGAATAAACTACAAAGGTTTACAGAGAGAGGTAAGTAAGCATATACATTATATGCTGTCAGATCACTGTGTTATAGTGTGAGTTTTAGCTGATATGGATGTATCCTGGTCCACTTACCTTTGCAATCTGCACACACCAGTTGAGAAGGTACTGGGAGCCGATGTTGTCCTTGTGCTCTCGGATGTAATCAAGGAGGCAACCATAAGGCATCAGTTGTGTGATGAGCTGCACAGTGGAGGTGAGGCAGATTCCCAACAAGCGGCACACATGAGGATTGTCAACACTAGCCATCACATAAGCTTCCTGAGAAGAACAGAAAAAAAGCAATGTGAAACACTCCCTTTGGCATGACACATATTTGGAGGGAGTTTAAAATGAGTTGGTCATTCAAGAGGTTGCTAAAATACTAAATGCAAACTCTGTGCCTCATATCACATACAAAATACTTGTAGTTCCCTCTCTGTGGACTGACTTTTTTCTACTCAGTGGAAGGTCCAGATTTTGAACTGAAGCATCACTGAGATGCCACAGAAGAGCCAGGCTACCACTTCTGTTACACCAAGGACACAAAATCCTTTTTTGGGGCACAAAGTCCTGGGGACAAAACTTTCAGATCTAGGCAGAATTAATAAATTGAACATCACATGGAAACTGATGGGATTTCATCCTTTTAAACACCCAATTGCAATGGCAACGCATCTTGTGAACATGTGTCATATTGCTTTTTCTCCTCCACAGATCTTTTCACCAAATGGTCTGTGCATGAGTATTTTGAGACTTTTGCCCTTCTGTCAAGGTTTGTGCTAACTCAGAAAGTCAAGAGTTGTCATCTAGGATGTGACTGACAGCTTGACTTTTTAAGAGACCACGTTCTTCTTCATTATGTTCTTCAAACAGGCTAATAATAAATTCACCTCTTTAGAAGCCTGAATACATGTGGTGAAAATGTTGTCCCCAGTTGGAAAAGCTGTTTGAGACCCGTTTAGCCATGTAAATTATACCAGGAATGTACTTACAATGTGGGAGCCCAAGCATACAAACCCTTTGGTCAACTGGATTTTTGGGTCTGAGCTTCATAAATACATGAAAAAATTCCATCAAGCCTGGGTTCACCCTACGTAGCTTTAGGTACTGAGTTAAGGTGTCCTTTCCCTTTGCTCCTCTGTAGTAAGGGAGATGCTCCTTCAGAGGCTGGTGAAGTACACTCCAAACACACTGAACACATCCTTTAACATGGCCATGGGGTAAAAAACACAACTTAACATTTTTTGTGTGCAAAAACTACTTATGGATTGATAATTGAGATGTGTATTTGTATTGACATCCACTGTCAAGTGCCAGCTCAAAGAATGGATTCTAACTGGGGAAAAAAATTACAGCTGAAGTTGTTTGGATTTTTTAACTGATTTTTGTGTCTGATTTACAGTATGCCATATTTAGACATTTTTAAAGTCATCTGATTGAAAAACAACACAATGAGAAATAAATGAGAATTTTTCCATGCATCTGGAGAGATGCCAGCTAATCATCCCTTGGTGATTTAGGATTAACCTAGCAGCCCCCCAACACCTAAAATCATAGTGAAGAGACTATTGTGGCATGGAAAGGAGCAAATCTTCTCTAAGAGCTTAAGAGAAGAAATACCATAGCACTCTACTCATCATCTAACTAGCTTTCCACAGATGTCACATTGTTGTGTAACTATTATTAAACAAAGTTATTAAAGCAATGACGTTCAAGAAATAAGTAACCCCAATTCTTAAGCAATACTTTCTGGCCTTGGTATTGCTGTTTGACTTGCCAGCCTAAGCAAAACATGATGTAATGCAGGTTCTCCTGAGGTGCTAACTCTGCATTTGGTATCCTTGTTTTGGATGAAAGTGGCCTCCAGGCAACAAGGTTAAAGATGATCACCAGTAGAACTGGACGACAGCTCTCAACCTACTGCAGAATGTGAGCAGGTCATTGAAAAACAGCCCTCTGTCAGAGAGAGCAGTGGTTCTGTGGGCTAGCTCGAGGAAAGACAAAGCAATAACACAATCTGCTGTTCAGTTACATAGATACTTGCAGCAGTATTCTGTAAAGAACCTTTCAAATCCATTATACAATGCTCAGATGTAAGCAGAGACCCGAACATGCTCATCTCCCTAGGCTTCCAAACCAAGCCATTGCAATGATGAAGGGCATCTGTTCCTTGCCTTGCTTCCTGTTGGGATTCAGATCCATATTGTATTCATTTTAGTGGGGGAGGAGGGGGAGAATCGGAACTCTGCAGAGCTGGAGCTGTTCCTACTGCCCATCTGCTGCACAGCCCGCGTGGGGCTGACCTGGAGGCTGAGAACTGGGATGCTGAAGAGTGGTGTGGGTGTACGAGCCACACAGCTTTCAGACAGTGTCCAAGCCTTGGCACTGCCTATTACATTTGATACTGCAAAGTCAAAGAGGCTACCGCCTCCTTGCAGGGAGCAGAAGGGAGCTATTGTGCGGTCGTGGGTCCCTCTAAGTAGCCCAAGACATTAAAGTGGGCCTTTGTTCAACTGTTTATCTTGGAAATCTCTGTGGTGCACTCTAACCTGCTCCAAGTATGCTTGGTATTCAACAACAATCTTCTGAATTAGCCCTACCCTAATAAAGCTAGTGAGAGCTCGCCTTGATTATATGAGCTAAAGCTGCTGCGCCTGTTCTATACCTAGCGTGTTTCTGTATGGTAAATCATCTTTAATTGGACATTATTATCTCTGAAGTTTCAGTGACCTCTAAAAGTTGGTTGTGTAGCAAAATCTGTTTTGAGAGCAGATTTTGGAGTTATCCCTCTGACTTCTTTCGACTGGTTTTGTATTTTTTTTTTAATTTTCATCTGAAATACAGAAAGAATTTCACCAATGAAATAATTTAGAAGATGAACAGGCCTGAAAAAAGCAAGAGCTTCTGTTAAGTGCCCTAACCCTAAGGAAAAGAAAAGATGATGTGGAGATATGCTATAGAAACTTCTTTGAAAAGAGGAAGTACTTTGGTATCTCCAAAGAATAGGCAGTCCCTGAATTACTGCCCTGTACGTGACATGTATGTGACACAGTTTAAGGCCTAACATGAGAGTAAAGAAAACAGAATTAGCTGTAAATGTATGGTCCTGACCTCTCCATAGGCGCTACCCCAGGAGTATTACCCCAGCATTTGGACAGCGTTCATATGAGACACAAAAGCATTTCACAGACTAGGCTTCAAAGCCCAGAACTTCTAGATAGAGAATTCAGTTTGGGGTACAAAATATTTCTTCCCACCCAAACTCCTGAAATGCCTTTAGTTGTTACAGAGGAAAGTTCACAGACCACTGACAACTTGACAAAACAAACAAGAAAACTTACGTCAAGTATTTCCTTGTTGGCTTTTGGTGAGGTAGCCTCCCTCAACTCTTTAATAGCCACAGGAATTTTAACCTTCTCTCCTTCTGGGATCCAAAGTCCCTACCAAAAAGAAGTAGGAAGAGTTACTCAGTTGCATATCTACCAGGTTAATTCTCACAATTGCATACACCTTTTACACCTTCTGAGAAGACTTAAATATTCTGAGCAATGGGAAGACATGGCAGGCAAAAAAAATAAGCAAACGAAGTCTTGCGGGTGTTAACAAATGCTATTAATGGAGTGGTTCTTCTCTGTCAGTCACCTCTACAGTATCTTTTTGGAAAAAAACACACCATGTTCATTTCCATCCCTGTATAAATAGCCCAAGAGATGCATAAAGAATGACTTCTGTGGATGGAAAACTAATTAATTAGCACACCACAGCACCTGTATGTGCAAAACCTTGCTACTTCCAATTTATAAATATTGGGATTAAGGAATTGGCATTTTCTCATGACAAGAAGATGGCATCCATACTGTACAAATATATGCAGTGGCAGGTAGGTTTCTCTTGGACTGGTTCAGTGTTCTACATCTGCAGTGACAGAAGGCCATTTAGGTAGCAGGTGAACAGCGTGGCACTGCGAAGACACACTGCTGATGTACTCAGCAATATAGCAATATATGTACTCTGTGCATTTTCAGAGCTTAATGGGATTTGAACTTCAGAATTTCCTAGCCACAGCTGGAAGACTGCTTCAGAATATAGAGCTTTATAAAGAGATAGATGATTCTATGAAAGTTTGTATTTCAGTACTACTGGCACATATCCTGAATAAGAGAAGCACAGGGAAGTAGAACTTGGTGAATAAGAAACACAGAAGATAAACAAACACCAAGACGGGAAAAAAACCCCTGCGGACCTACACAGTTGAAGGTGTGTAGACACTTCCACACATCCAAATTGGTTCTAATGAAAGAGATTGACAAGTATAAAAACAAGACCTCAGACCACATAGAAAAATGGCTTAGCACTGAACTGTTTTTTTCCTAACACTCACAATAGGGTGTATTTGGCTGTGGTAGTTTTTAAGTTGAGAACTTTGCTCTCCAGGTTCAGCACTATGGCTTGGAAACAAATCACGTAAAACCTCCCATGTTACCCAATTTGTAACTCAACTAATGATGACTGAGTCATCTCTCTGCCGTTCAATATAGACATGCTATAAAATCTAGTTTAGTGATCACAATGATCATAACTCCCAGTTCATGCTCTGTTTGGGTGGCTTCTGTATAAGGGAGCAAGATGAGAACGGGAAGACAAACACCTCTTTTCTCTTAAGATGTATCTTACCTTATAAACAGTGCCAAAAGCTCCAGAGCCTAAAACTTTGACCTTTTTAAATTCCGTTTCCTTTAAAATTCTCAGATGAGCCTGGTTTGGTGCCTCCCCGCTGGGTGTCAGTGGTTCGACAAGCTGCAGCAGGGAGAAGACAATGTTAGAAGGACATACAACCTAGGAGGAGAGCGAACTGCATGCTTTGGGAAAGTAAGTAAATCCTTCCTTTAAAATAATGAACATTTTATTCCATGTGAAGTTTAAAGGAAGACAGCCCCACTCTGACTTGCAGCAATAAGTATCTCAAGTTGCTCCAAATTTCAAAGGTAAAACCAATCACGGATTGCCAACTGCCATTTTGAAGGAGAATGAGTGAATACTACTGTTCAAATGAAGGCTTTGACTTCAAATCCCTAAAGCACATGGCAAGAAGAACAATGCAATTACCACAGATCCTAAAGAAGATTTTTCTTTTTTCGAACTTGTGAATAAATTATTAAAATGTTTTAAATAGCGGGCAAGAATCACCCACAACCATTCAGGTCTGCTCTTGTTTAGCTGGATGGAATTCCCATGGGACCAGTGGCTCCCCCAGACTGCAGGGTTTATTACAAGCGGCAACTGAAATTCTGAGAGTGATTCTTTTGTCAAAAACAAAGGAGATGGTGAATTCACTATCAAGGTTTTAAAAATCTGGCCTAGGCCTCATTACCAAACAGCAGTAATGCCTTCCAAACAGAGGTATTTAACCCTTTTTTGATGCCCAAGTCAGCTTTTTCCCTTCGTGCTGCTTCTTTTTCCTGACCTTTGAACAAAACCGTATTTAGCTTGATACAATCAGATTTTAGTGGACCAGCAACCTTTTTACCTGGATGAAATATTGTCACTTTGAGGAGTACAGGGAGTACAATATGAACTGAGAACAAACTGAACTCTACTATTACAACTGTAGATACAGTGGTATGTAAAATATTGTGAGGTAGTGCATTAAAAGCAGCAGAGCTTTGATTTTAAGGATTTCAGCAGCTGACTCGGTGAAGCCAGTGAGCACAGAAAGGAGCTGCAACTGGGCTTTTAGCAGGGTGCGAAATACAATTTGCTAATGATTTACTAGGACTAAACTAGAAAAAGCAGGGGGTAACTATGAAAGAGTGGCTTTAATCCAGGACAATGAATTTTGCTGGTTTACGTGCGAGGTACCCAAAGGTTGATGCTGTAACACACAAAACCAATCAGAAAACAAAAAGCCGTGTAGGAACCTTGTGCCCAACACAGTGAACCGTCCACACTGATGGCTCTGTGGGGTTTTTGTGCTAAAAGCAAACCAAAGACAAGACACAAACACTTCCTCAATTCCTTTCCCTCCTCTTCTTTCTCTCTCATTTCTTTCTGAAGAAATTAGACATATGTCTCATCAAGGAGGTAGAATTTTCAAAAGCACCCTCAAGGATTGTCTGGAGGAAGAAACTATTCAAGGCCAAGAGTCTACACAACAAGGAGACATGGACCAGTAAACACATTGCACCTCACCCTGAAGATGTAGTTTTTTCCAAGTAGACAATCTCAATGATTTTCCTTGGGATTTAGATATCTAAACCCCCTAAAGCTTTTAAAAATTATATCCCGAGGGATGAGACTTCAGATTGAGAAGGTTTTAGATGCCCATTGCCTCACTCCTGAGGCAGACACCCTGTTTGTCAACCCAAGGGCTTGCTGAGTTACAAGGCAGATGTGTGGTGGTTTAGTTCTCAGTGTGAGCAGCCTGGCATCCATTAAAGCAGGTAAAAGCCGGTGTTGCCACTATGCCATGCCAGCAGTGCTCACCTCCCTCTCCTGCAGCAGCCGGCGCAGGGTCCTCTTTCTGACGATGTGGCGTCTCCGTAAGTAAAGGCCGATGCCCAAGCTGACCACCACCAAGCACAGGAGCCCTCCAACAACACCCGCTGCGATAGATGGGATTTTGGAGCTGCAGGACAGAAGGGAATGCAGAAAGACAAAATAATGCTTAGGTATAAGGCTTAAAAAGCCTTAGGTTTTGATTAAACATACATACTGGATATCCTCTTAACCCTGTTTGAGATGAATCCCCTGTATGCAGGTAACCATAAACCCTAAATATGTCTCTGCCACTAGCCTTTAATCCTTTCTTTTTTTAGCTCCTCCTTCTCTTCTCCAGTAAGATCCCACATCTCACCTTGACAAGCAAGCTAAGCAGAATGAGGTTTTGGAGTCTCATACCAGTAGGAATATTTCTCAGTTCTTTAAATCACTTTTCTCTGTTCTAATCTGTCACTTCCCTGTGCAGAGCTGAAGACTTAACTTTAGTCCGAGCCTTGCAGTGTCCAGCATGGAAATGTAAACACACATTCTTCCTAGGTCTATCCTTAATTGTAGCAGATTAAATACTCACCCGTTTGGACAGCCTTCAAGACCTGGCCCTTTGCACCTGTAAAAACAAATGAACATCACAAATGTATTAGCTCAGGCATACATAATTCTATAATTCCAACTAAGAAAAGTGCTACTGATTGAAAAGTTTGTGTTTGAGAGCAGTCTAAGTATTAACACTGGAATTTATAACAGTTATACACTCTGTTAAACATCAGTCAATGGCCTTGCTCCAGAATCTTTTATCTAGAGGCATAGGTATAGCTTCACACTCAGTTTAAAAAATATTTTAAACCAACCTTATATCATGTGGTAGAATAACACTCTACTACATGAATGTCATGTGGAGAGCGTAGATACACAAATTCATGGACTCCCTGCTGTGCATGGACACCTGCGCTAGTGCAGCAGCTTAGGGCTGACCATGGAGGAGGACAAAAGTACCCTCTCCGTTGCACAAACGCAGAAAGCCACATGGAAATGTGTCACTGAAGACCCTTCCTTGTTTCTTGATAAGTAAAAGATTCCAGTTTCCAGATTTTCTATTGCAATGGAGAACTTGGGTAGGAGGTACACAGTCCCATCAGAAACAGGATTTGACAGCACTCCCTTCAGGTACAGTTTGGTGGTATGTGTCAATGGTAACTTTATTTCAGAATCTAAGGTCTGCTGTTGATAGTGTAAACAGGAGCAAGAATCATCCAGACAGCCAGAAACTCTATTAACAAGACATTTGTGTTTAAAATGAAATTCACTTTGGCAGCCCAAAAACAATACAGATGAAAACACAGTGACTGCATTCACTTGATGGTCTCATGGGTGTGAAAGGCACCATGCATTCCGTAAATGGTGCTGAGCTACAGATGCATGCTCTTCTTGGAAACTGTGGTCTTTGTGGTATCTACTGAGCAAGAAGAGCGTTACAGAGGGGGTTACATCACCTCTGCAACGTAGAACACAGCAAGAAGAAAAGTCCAGTTTGTGGTATCTGCTCCCTGCGCTGACTTACAGAAAATGGATCATCCAAAATGAACTTCAGAGGATGTCAAAGACAGGGTAAGGAGTGAACCTGTGCCAGGAAAGCTGCTCTGCATTCCCTCTTGCTGAGAGGAGGAGCCAGCAGGTTTCCAAAATGGCAGGTAGAGGTGGAGATCTTATAGCTTGTTCTAGGTCTGGGGGAGGAAGAGGTGAAGCAACTACTCATTTTATTGTGTTTTTGTTTGTCTCTTTTCATTACTCTGATCTCCCCTCATGTATTCTCATTGTTTCTGGGCCAACACAATGCTCCAAAACCCAGCATCTGGAAGGTCTTGTGAGTTCACTGGGCTCCCATGCAAGAATGTGCATCTTGGTGTCCTGGACATGCTGGAAGTACTGTGCATACCAGTTCCCGGATCCCGGGCGCCCAGCTTTGTTAATGTTCCCGGTCTGCCTACAGCTTGGGTTGTTTGCTCAGTTGTGTAACTAAGCACATGCTTGGAGAGGCTGCACATGCAGCGTAGAACCACCAGCCTGCTTATGGTCACAGGAGATATATCTCATTCTACACCAGACTTCTCTATTTGGGTGCTCAACAGAAAACTGATCTAGGACCCAAGACCTCATCCCATTCATGCTCTACCCCCCAGGTATGAATTTCTACATGTTAACCCAACAAAGTATGAGCAGCTTGCATATAAGGATGCTAAATTTAAAAGACCTCATCTATTCCAGAATGTGACTGCGGTCCCTCAAATTCTCTTTTTCTAAAAGTTCTGGTTTGCTATGCTCCTTTACAATGGCAAGTCCTCTACGTGCTTCCTTACAGTAAAAAAATGGCTTGAGAAGATAGTATCTACAGTCTGAGGAATGACCAACCAGTTATTTCCCTACACCAGCAAGTAGAAGCAGGAGAAGTGTAGATTTTCATCTGTCCCCTTCTCTTTATAAATTATTTCCCACACAAACCCATCAATATCAAGTCTAGTGGGATAGAGTAAAAAAGGTGTTTGGGAAGAAAATGACAGATCAGCTTGTGCTTTTCAAGTCCCATGTGACTTTCTGATTCACTTCACAAGTCTAAGAAGAAACAAAGCCTATGAAAAATATCCATCCAGGACTAAACATAACCATCTTTCTTAGTGTGGAATTTTATGATGACATCCAACATAAGTAACTCAGGTTTTATGGAATCTAAACAATCACTTTTTCCATTCCTCAATCATTTTTCATTTGCTTACAGAAACCAAAATGAGAAATGTGACCTTGTGTTATAAACTGCTTAAGACCTTACGGATGTATCAGATGGAATCTAGCAGTGGCTGTAGTCTCTGAAATATTTCTCCACTTATTGGAAAATTAGTGCTGTGTACAGTCCTGGAAAAATATTGCATCCTGAACTCAGCATTTCATCTATCTACGTAAATATTACTCGTCCCAGTACAGACATAGCAATTTATTTCCCAAATCCATCAAGATTGTAACAACTTTCTCCTCTACCCATAGTTCCTAATTTGATGTAAGCTAGGTTGCTATGATTTATGGCCTTTCAGAGAGGACTATAACAGCCTAAGTTACTCCACAGTCATAAAAAAAATTGAAAGTCATTGGGCTTTTTAAAGCCTTACAAGAACCTTTCTCTGCCTTTTCTTTCTCATTAACCTCCAGAATGTGACAAAGGCATCACATTTGTGTTGTGCTGCAGCAACCTTCCCTCTTGTCCACCCTGCCTCCTTTCTCACACCCCCTCCTAAAATCCCCAGGCATCTAACATGAAGACTGATGAGGCATGTAGTGTCAATAGTGACTGTGGAGGCCATCAGCCAGCTCTATTAACTACAGTGGTGGTTTCTCTCCTCCTTGCTCTTCGACCTCAGTGGCTGTGGCTGAATTGAATTCCTGTACACTGGGAGAGTGGTAAAGCAAAACCAAATCCTTCACCACCGAGAAGATTAATTAAGCTGGTGTGTGTCATTAGTTGCTTGAGTTATAAATTGAACAATTCCCACGCTTTTGGAATGTTGCTTTCTTCATCAGAGAATATTTTCTTAGCTGTACTAAAGGCAGAGCGAAAGGAAGCTTGTACAAAATCCCCAAGAGATTACAGGAGAAATGGGAGAGAAGGGATCTTTTGGGCTGAACAGGAGAAAGCTTCCTCCATTATGTTTTCTAACGAAGGCTGAGAAAATGACTCAGCAAAGAAGATGAGACTAGATGGGGTTCTTCACAGTGATATAAAACAAGAGAAGCGTTACCACTCAGCACACCTAAGTAAAAAAACCAAAGTTGACAACAAAGCTCAGCTGGGAAGAGCAGTCCTCTTTACTTGCAGCTTCTGCAAATAAAGAAAATAAGAGCCAGATCCTGGAAACCCTGACTTGCATGACTCCTGAAGCCAGCACACTTAATCATGCAGATAAGATTTTGCGGGCTCTAGCCATGAAATTGGACAGGGATGGAAAATGTTGCTGTTTTCTTGTCGGGCAGAAATCGCTGAGAGTGTGGTTTCTAAGGATGCGAAAACTTTGTGAGACAGATGTTTTCCACCCACTGCTGAACACATACATCCCATTCCCGCAGCACAAGGGAAAGGCGTGAAGAGAAGTAAGCGGCATTACTGATTGATTGCCTTCAAGGGGACAATGCTGTGCCAGACTGCTTATTCCCACATTACATCTGTGACACTGGCTCCCTACCCATCAATGCCATCGGCCTCACATGTTCTGTCTGTAAAGCAAATATAGTAACACAAGCTTCTAGCTATCCTGAGACCTTCAGGGATACAGTCTATTTCTTCTGCCACGTTTGGGCAGCAACTTGAACAGTACCATTGAGCATGTCCACAATATAACCATGACAAACTTAGCTCAGTTCTTTCATGAATTCATACTACTTTTTATGTTCTGCCTTAATAACAGGGCCAAATATGCTGAGCCGTATGTTGGGTAACCCTAATTTAAAATACATCTCTTTACCCCCATCTCCCAACAGATCCCTATGGTACTCCCATCCTCTGCTAAAGCCAGCCAGGAATGGACTTTTCTGATGAAGTCTGCTCTGGGAATTGCTTATGCACAAAGAGCTACCACATGGCTCCTCAATACATGCACGTCTGGCAGATTATGTTCTCCAAGTTTGCATTCATCCAAGTCTAGTGTTTGATCTTACTACTGAGGCTGCACAGTGGAAAGCCTTGTTCAGATGTGGTTACCCATTACGCTATATTTTGATGTGGCCACTTAGAAGAAGGATATTGGATCACTATGGCCAGTTTGCATCAGTAGACACTATTGAGGTCATTAATAAAGAGTAAAGTTATTAAGATCCTGTTTCAACTGAGATCATTTGTTTTCAGGTGTGTGATGGGAAGCCTGATAAGCCTTGTCTGCGACTGTAACAAAAAAGAGGGGGCACTGCTGTAAATCATAGCAAACCCACGTGGCTGTTAAAGCTACCATCTGAAAACCAGACCGCTAGGAAAGGGTGATACTTGCTGGCTTAACCCTTCATCTCCTTTTCTCCATGACAGTGGGGGCCTGGGCACTCTGCTCTTTGATAACCTGGCAGTTGAATTAGCTAATGTACAATGGGATCATGGTTCATCTGAATATGTTATAACTTCTCTCTTGCAAGAATTATTACAGGTATATTACAGGAGGATCTGGGATCAGATAGACCTGCGGGGTACAGGGAAAGGGCTTGTAAAGGAAAAGACATCAAATGTGGTGGCTTTTTTCTTTGAAAGCATCTCAGTCCAACAACCAAGTCTCAATCCCTAAAACCTTTTATTAAACATCCCATGTCCTTTGCAGGTTGGAAAACCAGGAGAGGAGATAGTTGTTACTTACTGTCATGTAGATTAAATACATGTTCAATTCATATCTTGTTACAGGTGGCACTTTAAGCATACCCCCACTAAATGAGGACAAAAATGGTTTATACAGATTTGGTTTACTGTGATGCCCATTAACAAAGTGACATTCAGGAGGCAAACAAGGCTTTAAACTCAGAGCAAGAGCTAGCATCTGGGAAGATGCTAAAATAGAAAACCACTGTGGTACCCCACTGGGATTTCCCTCTTTAAAAAACGAAAGGTGCAGAAAGAAATGGTCCCCGGGAGCTCAGCATCCACCAGATGTCACTGATGATCCTCCCAAAACCAGAGGACCCAGCGCCAAGCCAGGTGGGAGAAGAACCAAAAAACGCATCACTGGTGAGGAGCTCCGTAAATTCCAGGGAATTTCCTATTTAAATCAACAAACAAATATGTTTCAAACCCCTAAATCCCTTTTTTTCTTTTTTGCCTTCTGTGTAAAGATGAAGTGTCACTGAACTTTGCCTATTTACAAAGTCTGCTGTGCTTTGCTTATATTACCTGCATGCTGACCTTTCTCACTCCCTTTCTTCTTCACAGTTGTTTGAAATGGGACCACCAGGAAGAAAAAGAGCGCAATTCAAGCTGGTCCCCCTATTTCTTCCCCCCATCTTTTACTCACCCCCGGGTGCAGTTTGGATGGCAGAGCTGGCAAACCGCATTCCCATCAGCATATTTCCAGACAAGGGTGTCATTCTCACCCAGAACTCCGGCAGGGCAGGATTTCACGCAGTGGGGGCCATCTATAAAATGCGCACACTTTATGCAATTGTCAGGGCCCTGCAAAGAGAAGCAGCTTGTTTGTAATGCCCTTACACCAGCCTATTGAGGAGGAAATTCACAAGATAAATCTAAATGGTTTTCACTGCTGCAAGTTTTCAGCATCATCTGGTTTTATTACCTTGCTACCTGATATTCTTGCAAGTGGTCCTCTTGTAAGATGGACGGTATGAAAGGTAGTACCTGATGTTCAAAGTGTTTCATTGAGCCTGATGTTTAATATTTTCTTAAGTTTCAGCTGTTTTTTTTGCCCCTGCCTTCTGCCTGGTTGGAAAGCTTGCATTTTGCATTGGAAACGGGGAATAATTTAGTAAAATCTTGATAAAGGGTAAGCTGAAAAGCAGAGGGCCTGGCTGCAACCTGCTGCAATCTACCATGACACAATTAAGAATGATGGACCTGGACCTGCTGGCACCTCCCCTGGCCTCAAATCAATGTTTTCTTGGTTTCTCAGCATGGGCTCTTTCACTTTGTTAGGGAGAAGCAAGTGATAATGGAGGCAACCCAAGGAGGTTTTTTTGACTTTGAAAAGCACTTAGTTTGTATTTAAAGGCATTGCCTTTAGCCATTTTTAGCTGAAATGTTTTTATTTAAGCTATAATAGCACCAGGAATGTACAAAATATTTTACAGCAGAAGAGCCAGCAAATCTGGGTCAAATTCCACTTTGAGAAAACCAGACCTGACCCACAGTGCCAGTTTCAGTGGGACTACAGTAAGACATACTATAAGAAGATTATTTTAATTACTGTAAAGTCTAAGGGCCACTGTAATAGACTGATTTCTATGTGCTGCACAAATATGGAACAAGAGGGCTGTCACTGCCTGCAGGAGTTTATAATGTTAATAATATCCCTGAGGCCACGGTAGTCTAAGCTAGAAGGGAAGATGGAAATGCTTCACATTACTGAGCAGTGACTCTTGAGACTCATAATGGGCAAGGGTTGAATACTCAATGGCTGCAAGGAATAGCAAGAAGTGTTTAAGGAGTTGGGTTAACTAGCACAGAGAAGGATCTCTGATGGAAGCATAAGACTTGATTTCAATTACCCCCTAAAAAAGATAATTAGAGCTTTACAATCAAGGTATTAGTTTGACCTGATTAAAAGGAAAGCATTTGGTACCGCTGCCAAACTGGACATTTCATTACATAAAATAGTATTCTCAAAATTCAAGAACAACAAAATTGAGGAAGACTGGATGACCAGCAAGCCTACATTGCACTGACTTCTCTAAGAGGAGCTTGAATGAATTGGAATATTTAAACAAGCTTGAATTTGGAATATTTAAGCAAGCTTGAAAATCTAATTGTTTTGATTGCCTTTCTTTGAGTATGATTTACACCTACAATTACTTAAACGTAGGTATTTACTGCAGTTTCCTAGAGGTAGGAACATGGTTAGAGGATGGAACACGGTTTTAAGTAAAAGCTGCTTCCTGCATAATTTTTGGTAAGTATTTGGTCTTGATGACAATTTTAGCCAAGCTTTTCAAAAAGGCAAAAGGCTACTGGTTTAATTCATTACTTAAAGCAGGGCTTTTTCCCCTTTGAATGAGGGAATTTAATTTGTTCACTCCAACTTGGCACTTCATTAGCCTCATGTTCCTGAAATACTTGCCATGTTATGTATCGCCTCTATTTTCCTCTGTCTCTCTCTCTCTCTAAAAGACACAAAACTGAAAGGCCCAACAACACCTGGGACTTTGTACTATGTGAATAATGGATGACAAGAAAGAAAAAGTTTCCTTTCCCGTTTCTGCATCCCTGCCCCATGATCTTGACTTCCAACCCCTTTTTTCTCTACTCCATCTTGGAGAAGTGTAAATGAGACCTCGGGATTATCTCAGCACAGGAAATACATATTAACACATGGTCTGAGGTGCAGGTCTGCTAAAGTGAATCTGTTCTTACAGGTCCGGTGCAGGTTGCGTTGTACATGGTGGAGTTCTGCACCAGGCACTCAGGATGGCAGGGGAGGCACTTGGAATCTCTTTCAAACTCTCTTGGCTCCCTGGAAAACAAGAAAGAAGGAAAGAAATAATAAAACTCAGGCTGATTAGTGAGCGATAAACGCTGTTTATCTCCCCTTTTCCTGATTTTTCCACCTTAAATAGATTGGGATGATAGTGCTGGGACAGGAGGAGGTACAGGGGGACCCTCCTGGATACACCAGTAGCCCTTGCTTAGTTCAGCTAAGGGGAGGTAAGAGTAAGGGAAATTGGCTGACAGTGAAACACACAGCACTCCAGATTGCACACTACAAATCAGTTTACTTTCTCTTTTAAGCTAACAACACAGAATATTTACAATGATTTCCAAAGGCTTTTAAATGGTAGTGATGCAAAGAGATCAGCAAAAACAGTTCAAGTGATTCCAAGGCTCCAAATAATAATTAGGGAAGTTAAACAGCAAAGCACTGATAATTAAATTCATGCCATCACCACAACACACAATGAATCATTAAAATATGAAAGTTGCGAACAGATGGTTTCAATAGCAATAAAGCTGCTCCACTTCAAGTAATGGTGTTATTAATTAAACTAAATCTACCCATCATTCGACACAAAAAATGCCCAGATCTCCCCTTCAGGTCATAATAGCTGCTGGAGGGAATTCACTTACAAAAAAGACAGCTGCCGAACTGCAAGTTGCGAGAGAAATACAATCATCAGGAGCATCAGCACCCTGTCAAGTACTTGCTTAATACTCATGGGTTTTGGAAGTCAAACTTGGAAAGGTTCATTAAGAACATCCACGTAATTTTCAGTGCTAGAAGTGCCTTTCCAGCCTACATCACCTGTTGAACTCACTGGAAACCCCAGCTACAGCCCTGACACACAGGGCCTGAGTGAGGCTGGAGCAGTAATTTTGCCTGAAACTGCTGCTCCAAGTGCTTTTCCAGAGGAAAATTCATTCCCCCTTGTCTGTAACTTTGCAAACTATAGGGGAAAGCTGCTCATCTGAGCAAATATGAGTCCCTTTCCAATAAGGAAGCCTACCACATGCTGAAGCCCTGGCTCTGGGAGCAACTGAGCTCCCGGTGACACCAAATGGCTCTGGCTCCCACTTGATGTGTCTGACGCGACCAGCATAGCTTGGATTTTCACTGAGGCTTTAAGGTCCATTATTTCTTATGGGAAAGAAGTGCAAGCCTTAGTCTCCCTAGGCCTCCAGATAGTCTCCTCATGGCCTAAGGGGATATTTTCTTGGCAGGAGCAAAATCCTAAGCAATGCTGCATGGAGAAGAAGAGGTACCTCAGGTCCTGTGCTCATACAAAATCTCTGCAAAGCTAGTGAAATCCCACGTGACCAGAGACCCTAATTTTTTGTTTTCTTTCTGGTTACAACACATTTTAAACACTAAAACCCCCTAATCATTGCCAAAGCCTCAAGCACCTCTCAGGCACCTTACCCTTGCAGGATGTTGCACTGCTTCACACACTCCTTCTGGCGATCGAAAAACCTGCAGGAGAAGCAGTGGAAGGGCCCGGGGCCCCAGCAGCCCACATCTGAGCACAGGGGATCACAAACATGCCTGGCAGCAGCTAGGAAAGAGAGACAAAGAAAGCCATGAACATCAAGGGAGGAGAGAGGGCAAACAAATCACTGCCAGTGACTCCATCCTGACCAGTTTCTCCAATCTGTTCCAAAGCAGACATGAATGGTCCTGGCAGTGCAGAGAAGGAGTAATCATACTTCTCTTAATTTCCAAAGTCTGAAATTAAGAGTGATTTCTGGCCTTTCAAAATCAGAATGAACTCTTCTGTGACAGCTTAACAGATGTATAATAAAGCTAAACCAGTACCAGACTATTGTGGTTTAACCCCAGCAGGCAACTAAGGACCATGCAGCCACTTGCTCACTCACAACCCCCAATGTGATGGGGAGGAGAACTGGAAAAAAGGTAAAACCCAAGGGTTGCAGTCAGAACAGTTTAATAATTGAAATACAATGATAATAATAACAGCAGTAGTAATTGTAATGAAAAGGGAGACAACAGACAGAAATAAACTCCAAGACAGACAAGTGATGCACAATATGATGGCTCACCACCCACTGACCCAGCTCATTCCTGAGCAGCAACCAGAGCCTCTTGGTCAATTCCCCACAGTTTCTGCACTGAGCATGACCTGCTATGGCAATGGATACCCCTTTGGCTAGTTCAGGTCAGCATTCCTGGCTGTGCTTCCTCCTGGCTCCTTGTGCAACTCCTTACTGGCACAGCAGGGGAAACTGAAGAGTCCTTGACTTAGCAAGTACTATGGAGCAACAACTAAAACATTGGCGTGTTATCAGCATTGTTGTCAGACTAATCCAAAATACAGCACTCCATCAGCTACTGGGAAGAAAGTTAACTCTACCCAGCCAAAACCAGGACACAGGCTGAGAGAGTTTGGGTCATTCAGCCTGGAGAAGAGAAGGCTCTGAGGAGACGCTATTGCAGCCTTCCAATACCTAAAGGGGGGTTATAACAACTCTTTACAAGGCCTGTAGTGACAGGAAAAGGGGCAACAGTTTTAAACTCTAAAAGGGCATATTTAGATTGGGTATAAGGAAGAAATAGTTACAATGGGTGGTGACACTGGCACAGGGTGCCCAGAGAAGCTGTGGCTGCCCCATCCCTGGCAGTGTTCAAGGCCAGGTTGGAAGCAGCTTGGAGCAACCCCGTCTAGTGGAAGGTGTCTGTGTTCATGGCAGGGGCTGGAACTGGATAAGCTTTAAGGTCTGTTCCCTAAACCATTCCAGGATTCTCTATCAATTTCCAAAGTACAACAAATTCATATTCTGCAAAGAGAAGTAATCAGATTTTGGTGCAGGGACCACTGCAGTCACAAAGTTTGAACAACAGCTTGAACCTGGTCAAAAAAGTCCAATGCTTGGAGTTAACTTCTGTGTCCTTCAACCTATGTGGATTCACTATGACCATAGCGGTGAGGAAGCTCCTTCCCATCTGCTGGACATGATGAAGTCCACATCCTTGGTGGGAAAAAAATCCCACTTTCCCCATACCATCTTCATTAAAGCAGTATCACTGATGAATTTTGCATCCAGGGGAACAAAGAGAAAAAAGCCTTGCTCGAATTAGTCTTGCATTTAAGCACAAGCTTCCATAGAGAGCAGGAAGGCAGTCCTGACTTACCACACTCATTTTTATTTCTGTTCTGTATAATCTTTGTTTTCTGGCTTGGAGTTGCAAACAGTCTGTGCCAGTCCATGGTATCAGCATAGCAGAGGTTCTTGTTCTTCATAATGGCAACATCCCCATCACTGATTTCCTTGAGGGAGCGCAGCCCTAATGACTGTATTTTCAAGTTAACAACAGCGAGGGAATATTGGCCACTAAAATGGAGGGGGACAAAAAGAAGACACATGGAAGAAAGAGTAAGCAGGGTATTATTTAGCACTTTCTCTTTTGATTTTCAAATGCATGTTGCTGTAAACTGAATTTTGTCCAAGCAAGATGCTGCTCAGTCCTCTATACTGGGACATGAAATTCCTATTGTAAAACAACTGAAATACTTATATCTGGTTTTACACTGGCTTTTAAAGCTAAAATTGGCAGGACATGCATGCTCTGTCAAGTAAATTATGCGCAACAATGGTATTAGAAAGAACAGCTCTTATTTTGTGCTGATCCACCAAGCCACCCTTCCTCTTGGGTAAGTGCAGGAGGGTGCTGGAGGCACTGCCGGTGTCCATACCATCTTGCAAGCACAGTCTGGCCCCAATCGCTCAGCTACCTCAAATCCCAAAGCACTTCTGATAGTAACTTCCCCAGACTGCAAAGAGCTCTCTCTGCTCTACTTGTGCTTCCAGGCTGGCGGGGAGAACCTGCTCCAGAGAGGCAGGCTCAGGGCAGCCCCTCACATGCAGCACAGAGCTGAGAGTTTCACCCCCCAGGACACATTATCTACTGCTACAAAGATGGCACTATACTCCTTGACAGGTTTTTATTATCTTGCATAAGCCTGGAGAAGAGAAGGCTCTGGAGAGACCTCAGAGCAGCTCCCGGTGCCTGAAGGGGCTACAAGAAACACGGAGAGGGACTTTTTACAAGGGCATGCAGTGACAGGACAAGAGGGAATGGCTTTAAACTGACAGAGGGGAGACTGAGATGAGACATTAGAAGTTCTTCCCTGTGAGGGTGCTGAGGCGCTGGCACAGGGTGCCCAGAGAAGCTGTGGCTGCCCCATCCCTGGC
>JAOEHY010051131.1:0-32492 GCA_025447955.1 Psilopsiagon aurifrons
AGGGGGGATGTGGGGTGGTATTGGCACCCCTGCTCGCAGCCTCCCAGCACGGAGCACAGGAGGTTTGCAAGGATGTTTACATTTTAGATTGGCCTTGCTAAAATAAGAGACCTAAAATGCACTTTATCATGTGTCCCCCCCACCCCTATTCCCACGGCCCACCCCAGCCACAACCCCAGCAGCTGGCCACCCGTGGGTGGCTGCTTGGTCCCAGGCACTGCCTCTCGGGTAGAGTCGTATTTTCCAGACATGCTCCAAAGGACAAAACCCCATAGTCCCTTCTGGGGCTTTGCTTGGTCCCTGCCTGGTCTGGCTCCAGGCTGGGGGGAGGCTGAGTCAGGGCCATGGGGTTTCTGCCTTCTATTGTCACTCATTCTCAAAAAAATACATGAATAAATGAATATCTTTATTCAGGTTGATTTGTATTTGTTTACCTCAGTGTTAGCGATGACCTGTGTTTTTGAGACCCATTTGGAATTGAGGGTTGCTGGTGGGTTTGGTGCTTACAAGAACACAGATGTGTGACTTGTTGCTGACAAGCAGTGGGTGGAAAAGTGACTGATGGCACCTGTGTGAGGTTTGGGCTTCAGTGTCGGTGTCAACCTATTAGTCCTTAATGTTCTGAGGCTTTCCAGTACACAAGCACCTATAGACTATAATTCTCTATATAGATATACAGATAGATGTATTTTTAATACACACATTATGTGCATGTATGTGTATATCTATATAAAAATACCTATATATAGGCCACACAATTCCAGACCTCTGAAAACACAGGCAGCTTTAATAAATAAAAAGTCTTGCACTTTTAGCATATTTGTACATATAAGCTACAGCCTGGTGGGTATAATCAGGCTGGTTTGACAAACACAGTGAGAAGTTACTGTATATATTGTATATACTCCATATAAAAGAAAATAAGGAAAAAAATCTTAGTATAAATCTTGTTTTATTTTCTATGATGTCAAATATAGATACCTTTATAAATGTTGCTATTCTTAAAAGTATTTTGTAATGGGAAAAAAGGAAGTGACTTATGATGATGAAAAGTAAAGATTTTATTCTTGTCTTCAATCCATGTCCCTGCACAGCTCCATTGAATGGGAACCCGTGCATTTTGATGAGCTTTAAACAGATTGTACATAGCATTTAAAAAAAAAAAAAAAAAAAGAAAAGAAAAGGAAGAAATAAAATAATACTTGTAAGAGCTCTTACACAAAGTGTGCTGTTGTTATTTCCTGGGTCCACTGGGGATCAGGAACTGCAGGTGTATGAACAGCAGAAAGGATGGGGCTTAAGACAGAGGCTGTGATTTCAAGCACCAGAAGCAATAGGGCAATACATAAATCAGCAAGAAAAAGGTGCCAGAGTCAGTATAGATATGTCTATGCACTGTAAATGTTTTAATTTGGATGCAAATAATGAGTAACAGGACTCTTTTCTGGGCTAACTCACTGGCTGTCATGGCACTGAAGCTGACTTGACTGTACTCAAGGCTAAACAAGTCCCAGGCTTCAAAACCTGGGTTTCCTCTTTGTTTTGCCTCCACTCCTGGGGCGGCTGGAGTCCTAGCATGGGTTTTTGCTTAGCCCTTGCTTTGGAAAACAGTGACTAAACTTTAACATGCCTTTCACATGACCAGTGCTCTCAAAGGAACATCAGAAACAGCCCATCCTGAGAAATAATAGTGCCTCAAACATAGATTTTTATTTTGATTTTCTTCAGTGAAACAGATTTTTAACACCCCATTTGTCTTACAGTACTTCAACATACAATACATGGTATAAAAGCCAACCTGCCAACACAAACCTGTGTTGCCTTCTTGGTAAAGTGACAAAGCTATAGCAAAGACAAAATAGCCCGTATTTCCAGAAACAAATTGGAATATTACTTTTTGTTTTAGTCCAACTGCAATCATAATCAAGACCCCTGTATGGTACAACTAGATGAGCAGGTTCTAACATAAATCAGCACACAGCTACTTTTTAGTCACTGTGGCAGCAAACTCTCCTAAAAATACATTATTTTCTAGCCATTAGAGTGACGACCAAGGCTGTTGCTTTAGGAATGGACAGAAACACAGGGAGCTTTTTCCAAATCACAAAGCACTGACCATTTTAATGACCTGGGAAATGCTGCTGGTTGAGTTACAAGCAGTTCTCCCCACCATGGTAGAAAGGGCTCGCATTTTTATTCCTATTAGTTGAGCTGTTCCCTTATCTCGTTTATCCAAGCCCTCAACTCGTCACGCAGAGAGGTCAAGCAGACTCTTGGAACACCAAGGGAACACTGCAGGTCTGCTGGTCACCCCCTGGGCTAACAATTGCATCTGACAAAAGGCACCTTACATGCACAACAATGCTAGGAATGGCCTACCCAGTAGGAAGGACTGTGCAGCATGAGCTAACAGCCACTGAGGAGGTTTGAGGCTAAAAAAACATGGCATAGCTGCCAAGTCACACTGGTGATGCTGCAGCAAGCAGTGCAATTTTAAAACTGTATAAACAGCATCCCTAGTTTTAGCAATCTCATTCTACCTACAACTAGGCTGTACTGAATGCACATTCATGTAGCACCTATGACCAAACCTCCCAGAAAAATAACAACTCCATGGAAATGGTTACAGAAAAAAACACACAGACACGTGAAATGACACATCAGTACTCACTTAACCACACTGCTTCCTGTTTGTGAATGAACTGCTCAAAGTTCAAAAAGCACTTCTAAAAACTTCCAAATTACAATCTGAAAGGAAAGTCGCGTCCCCCCCCAAAAAAAAATTGCTGAGTAATTCTGGGTCAGATGCTCTGCACCCACCAGACTCCCTGCAGGCACTTCTGCTTAACTCCTGCTACACATGGCAGCTGCCCTGCCACAGAACTGTGCATGCTGACAGTGGCCCCATGCAATGGGATGTGAATCTGGGCTCATCTTTGCATCATCAGGAACTTCAGATGGCCAAAGCACTGTATCACATGGGAATCACTGTCCCTGACAGCGATTTAAAGTCAAGGCATCATCCTTTAAAGCCTTTAAAACCAACAAGGCTTTAAAGTCAAGGTCTACCTTTGGGACTGAAGAGAGGGGAAAAAGCTTCTATTGCTCTCGCTTCCCCAGTCCCAGCTAAACTGGATAATAAACATATGCAAGCTTAGTGCCACAACAGGAAAGGAGCTAGCCCCTAACTCCAGATTTACTCAGTCATAAGCAAAGCACAATACTACAGCACACTGTGGAAGCAGCCCAGCACACGCACCTCTGCATCACGCTTTGAGGAAAGAGCTGGTGTTTGCTACATTAGATCTCCCCAAAGGATCGGTTGTGATCTATAAGCTCCCGAAGGAAGAATCTGCCAGTCAGGCAGTTGCCCAAGAGCCACCAGCCTGCTGGAAGTGACCTCTCGCCATCCTTGCTGAGGCTGGATGCCTGGCCACTCTGATTACTCTGGGTGGATCAACCTGCAGATGTACTACAGGAACAATGTAAAGACACAAAGATATTAACCTTTTGGGGAAAAATTATACACAAATTGAACAGAAAATCCACACAGTTAAAAGTCAGCGTTCCCCTATATATCCTAAATTCTCACCTTAAATCTATTTATTTTTTAATATATATATGCTGGTAATCTCTATACATAGATAAGATAGCCGACAAGAGCTACCACACAAGTGGTAATGATCCTCCAGTCTCTTGGACTGACACTAATAGAAAACAGTATTTTAACAAGGTGCTCAGTTCTGCACAACCAAACCAGGTCACGTCACAAGGCCGTTGCATTTTCCAGGTTCCTTCAGTACAGTCTTATGTACTTAGAAACTCAACATCTTGGCTCTAAAGAAACGTTACTGAGTTTCATATCTCTGTGCTACTTTGCTTAGCAAATAATTCACAGCTTTACTTGAAATTAACAACATCCCTCATAAACCTTCCAAAGCTTTTTTGGATGGGCGGCTGCAGCTATCCTCATGGAGCTCCATTAATTTTGGCACAGCTATTATTTGCAAAAGAATTCACTGAACAAACCTTATCTGAGTACGTCCTGGACTAGAACATCACCTGCTTTGTATTTCTTAAACATCAGGAAAACAGTGAGTAAATATATTTTAAAAGTAACACAGTGTTGCCCTACTTTGCCTCAGAAACATATCCATATGAATAGATAAATTAGGGTTTTATATTTTATGCATAAAAATACAAATCAGCATTATATTGTACCAAGTGTAATTATTTTGTGAAGGCTTCTGAAAAAATCTTCCTCATTTCTCACTTATATGATACAGTTTTTGGAGATACTGTTCATTCAATAAAACTTTATTTTACATTAATACCTGAGAGTATGGGGGAGAGTAGAAGAAACAACTCACAGATTCATTGCTCCTGGTCAAAAGTGTATTCTTTAGAAGCAGCATGGGAACTTCAACACCAACTGCAATGTTGGTATTTCACCAAGTGCTTGTAACAAAAGTCAGAATTTCATTGTACTCTTCATCTGTATTAGTATTGCAAGAAAAGCATCAGTGAGTGACACCATTCCCATCCTGCTTCTTTACAAAACACATGCACAGTATAAAAATAATGCTGCTCTGCAGAGGAGGATTGTCATATAGGCTTCAAAACCAGCCTTTCTGAACTAGTTTAGCAGAGCGTTCCAGTTTATTTTGTTGTTAAAATACAAGCTCTTCCCTCTTTCTTTGAACTCATTGAGCACCAGCTACAAAAGGTTCAAGGCCAACCTTTACCAGCATTAATGCTGGCAGAGCTTGCCTGCTGTATAATATTTTTACACATTAAAAATGTCAAGTCATATTCCAGAAGATATTCTTGTTGCTGTGAATCATGGCAGATAGACAGAAAACGTTACAGCAGCAGAGCTCTAGAAAAGAAAGAATAATTATTAGACTGAGCTATGAACTCAGGAGAGGCAAAGAAGCAACTGCAGTGTGTCCCACTAGCAGTTCAATAGTCAGCATTCAGCTCACCATGAAGCAGCTAAAGATGGTCTGTGCTTGGGCTTTCCAAACACTAGCAAAACTATACGTTTCATCAACATGCTCCTCAGAAGCCAACAATGGCTCCTCTTGGAAGATGAATGACAACCACCACGTGGGCAGACAGATTTAGCCGTTGGTTCTCCTTGACTTCAACAGTCTATACTGGCTTTTGCATCCGTGTGCAGGCTGGCTAACCAAACAAACCCCCATCCTTTTCACCCGTATTGTAGGAAGACTGGTATGAAAGTGGGAAAGAGAACTCACATATAGGCTGATCTAGAAGAGCAGGAAAGCAGTTGTTGCAAAAACCGAGATGAGGGCTGGGAGAATGCAGTCTGCAAACTGCTGACAAGAGGCTGGAATCTGCAAGAATCCAGAAGCATCAGTAACACCAAAGCAGAGGAACTGAGAGCTGGGAACTTTCTTCTCCAACCTCATGCTCCTGTGCCTACCAAACCCTCTATTCTTCGTCTTCGCCCTGCTTTGATCCCAGTCCACATGCAGGTTTGGAAATAACGAATTAAACTAACCTGCAAGACAACCTCTAAGCTGTTGATACTCCTTTTAACTAAAAATGGCTGGAAGTCTTTCCTTTTATCACAGCAACAGAAACTGTGTGAGAGCACACGCTCTGACAGCTGCCATTCAGACAGGCCTGCAATAGGTCACAGCCAGTATTTCCAAGCAATGTTGCATATATTAATAACATGGTAAAGACAGTTTATCGTTCAGTCCTTTCTTGGAGTGAAACTTATGAACAATGCAAAAAAGTGATTGTGCTTCAAACTATTTTTATTTACATTACATACCAGTAATCTGATATTTAAAGCTAACTCTTCAAACTCCATTCCCTGTGTAAACACCAGACTCAATTTCCATAGCAACAACCTTCATTTGTAAGCGCATTATGTGGTTAATTCAGTCAAAGGTAAAGAAAATTACATTCTGGTTCTTGCTTTAAGCTGTAAATTTTTAGCACTCTCTATTTTAGCTTTTATGTCATGAGGTTTCTCAAAAAATCTTACAAAGGCTGGTTCATTTAGTAAGGATGCCAGAATCTGTTCAAAGGCAAAAGACCATTCATGGCTTCCTCTCAAACTCTGTGCTCTACTGCCTTCAGTCTGCTCAGAGCTGCCTTCATTCTGCCCTTCTCTGGGGATTTCAGCAGGCACCTCCATAACGGCTACTGGACTTTTGACTGGCGATGTGGGACTCTGCAGTCTTCTCACAGCTTCTTCCATTTTCAGCAGGAGGCTGGTAACCACCGCTATAGCCCGATATAACAGCTCCTCCTCAGGATCCCCATGGAACAGATTGTACAGAGTTTTGGAAAACTGGATGAACTGAGACTACAGAGAGATACAGAGGAGGCTATTCAGAGAACAGCAACACAACAGTCCTGTTTCACTGCACAATGTGACCTTAGTCCTTTGCCTGCTGCTGCTAGGCACCTGAATCTAATGGCAATATGGGTATGGAACAGCCCTGATAAACCTGTGTGTCTGAAAGTCCCTCTCTTCATAAGCTTACAATTACAGCACTTGAAAAAAAAACCACAGCCTAATGATTAATGTGAAGGTCTGAAATATAAGGGATCCTATAAATCCTTTAGAAAACTATTGAATGAACATAACATATAAACAGCACCAAAAACCAGACTTAAATAAGACTCAGTTTACCTGATTCATTCTTGGCAAATCCTTAATGTTTTCTTCTTTTTTAAGAAGTTCATCTTGCCATTGCTTCAGATATGCCTGAATATCAACCTTGCCCTTCCCTATTTGACAAAAAGAGAAAACCAAAAACTAAAACAAGTGAACAAACAAGAACTTAAAGCTTCCCATGAGGGATGATAAGAAAAACAACTGGCATTCCCAATGTCATTCCTTCTCAGCAGAGTGGTGAGGCCAAGGACTAAACAGGATCAGAGTTTACATTACCCTTTTGCTCCCCAGGGCAACGATTATAAAGCAGATAATGTTAGCGCTACATCAGAGATGATGTTACTCAGTGTCACCACACACTTTCCTGGCTCTACTCCCACAAGACACACAGTTGCCAAATGTCTCCAGGATTCTTTACCTTTTTCTGGGCTGCTCTTCAAAGAATCACTTTCAAGGGTATCCTCAATGGATGAAACTACCATTTAGGAGGAGAAAAAGAAGAAAAAGTTATTTATTTGAAAAAGGAGGACCAACGGTTCATTTCCTTTCATCAAAAAAATCCTTTCTTAAGGCCAGCACCCTCACTATGCCCTACGTTCCCAACACAGATAAGGCCAAGAAAAAACCCACATGGTAACATTAGTATACCTTCTGTAAAAACAGAAGCCACCATGAGGCTGGAGATCACGAAAACCCTGCCATCATTTGTATCAAGTAAATATCTTTATAACATTCATAGTCTTTGTCCTGAGCAGTGGTAAGAACAGTACCCATATATTACAGATAAGGTATTTTTGGATAGTTTTTAAAAACCAAAAAGGATCTGTCATCCAAAGAAGTAAAACCGCACAACTTTCCAGAGTACTTTATCAACTCCACAAAACCAGACACCACAAAGCTTCTTTCAACTTACTGAGTTTAAAATGGAAAGCAGACAATTTTGAAACGCTTGCTACATGCCTCAGAATAATTACAGATTTGGACATTTTATTTCTTGAGGTAGCAAATACATCAATATTTGCCTTGATTGCGAAAGTGAAATGGGCTTCACTTCAAAAACCACTGCAACAGTTGCACGCTAGGCTGAAAAATGCTGAACAAATACACCCCCCCTATTTCCTATTTCCAACAGCTGTGGCCTTTGAGTTCAATCATCAGACCAGCTATCCACAAATTCTGTGCTACTTTATGAAAATTTAACTACCCTCAGAAGATCTTCAGAGGGTTCTGGTTAGCAGTGACACAAGCTACTGGATTCTCTAATTTTCAGAAGAGAGCTCCCCATTTTCACCATGAGATTATTAATAGGTTCCCTCCAATATTCTGCAGGCAAAACCTCACACTCTGGAGCTTACCACTGAGTTGGCTGAAGTGGATCAGTTCTTCTTTTGAAAGATCACCACCTTTGGAAGGGCTCAGAGATTCTACTTCAGTAAATGCTGCAACAGATAAATGAATAAAGTGGGCTTGGGGCTTCAAAGCATTACCAAAGCAGTGACAAAAAGCAAAAGCTTTGTACAGACTATGAAGACTATGGTCGCTACAAAGAGAAACGGTGTTGGAGCAGATTAAGTCCTCCTCAAAGAATACATAGTTCTGGAAGAAATACACATCTGTATTACAACTATTAGACTGTACTGTAGCCAGGACTGCTGACAAAAGGAAGTAAAGTAAAGCTAATGGAAAAAAACCCATGCAAAGATGATAAAAGCCAGGAACAGCCCTTCATAGATGCCAGCACCTCTCACTTACCTGGAGGGATATGCAACTTAAAAAGAAGCTTGAGTTTGTCAGTGAAGCTTCTGTTATACATGATATCTGTTTAAGGAAAGAAGCAAGACAGGCTGTTCAAATGAATCAAACTTTAAAACACTCTCTTAACCTAAATAAATACAACCAAGGGTAGCTGGAACTGAACATGTGTCCTACCTCACATGGACTATAATTACAGATGAAGCTTAGAGGAAGGTAGTCTCACCTGCATCTGAGCCTAGGGTTTGCCTACACTGAGGAAAGAACACTAATAATATCTATGACTTACTAAAATTAAACCACAGCACCAAAAAAAAATATAGCACTAATGTCTTCTCATTACTTTCTCTTAAATTTTTATTTTGTGAACAATACAAACTGAAAACAAGATGAAAGGAACAGAGCGGTAAGTCAAGAAAACTTTCAGTTCCCCAGAAATATAAGGCACTGGTCATCCTGCACGATGCGTGTACAAGATGGCTTACTATGAGGAAGCATTTATCATCTACCAAACAGGCTGGGCAATGAGATCATGCCACTTCCTAACTGTCTGATATTTGGTGGTAAAACCACACTTAAATTTAATCTCAAACAGGAGATTATTCTCCAGGGGATTAACATCTCAAGAAAGATACTACCTTGTAAAGCCTTGTGTTAGCTAGTCATAGAATCATAGAATAATTGGGGTCCCATGGTAAAACACAGACACAGAAAGCACAGTTCCATAATATAAAGCCCTCATAATTTACCTCAATAGTGTAGCTCCCATGCTCAAGCTTACCAATACACTTCTGAGCACTTTGCTTGCCATATAAGTGATCTTTGCTTTTAATGTTACAAGATACAAATCAGACTGTTTGACCCTAAATTCAGAGGCTAGTTTCCTTAGGCTCGGTATATAGTGTATGGAAGATGATACACCCCAGGACTACTCCCAAGACAGAGTTCCCTTGTGAATGTGCTACATGTATGTGTTGTTCTCATACCAAGAATACAGGCAAATTGTTTGAAGTTTATAAGGCCATCAGAGCTCTCATCCATCAGTCTGAATGTCCACAATGCAAGTGAGTCTCTGTTTGCACAGTGTGACCAGGGGCTCAAGAGATGATAGAGAACCCTGAATTGTTGGCAATCAATCCGATACTGCTCCAGATATGGTAGACTGGCATCGTGATGTTGCAAGACAGGACTATTTACATTCCAGTAACACGAAAGAAAGTGCTCCCTCTGCAAAGGAAAGATAAAATGTTAGATTTTGTGAAACAACAACTCTCTCTGGGCAAAAGATGTGGGAAGTTGACTATGTAATTTGATTTAAAGCTGACATGTAAAACCTATGCTGAACATAGCTTTTATCTCAATTTGTTAAAACTATTTCACACCCGCAACACAGACCACCATTAAGATTGATGTTTGGTAAGTGAAGAAAATGGCACATTACCTTGAATAATTCATAAAGCTCTTCAAGATCACTAGGACTGAATTTTACATCCTGGGACACAACACGTAGCTGAAACAAAATTAAGAGAAAATTAATTAAGGAGTCTTGACTTTCTGAATTAAGTCTGTATAATAGTTATGAGAGATTTAACCTTACATTAAAAGACACTTTAATATTCCAGGTTTTGGCATGTTACAATTAGGAGTAAGAATAAAACGTCTTTTTAAAAGCAATCGGAAGATTATACAGTAAAAGAAATTCTCCCATTAAAAAGGGAGCTTACAGCAAGTCACATTACTTGCATACATGGAGCCTACACCATGAAACCCAGGAAATAAAACTCAATTATTTATAATGACGGAACATATAACTTCCTTTATAATGGGCAAACCACTGTTCAGCTCTCAACAGAGAAGCTGAATTGTCACTTTTTAAATAATAACAAAAAAATTGTTAACAGCTTTTTAAAACAAAGTTTTAGCGACAAGACCATGTTCCATCTTCACAGTATATTTTGCAAAATGAAATACAAGTTATCATGTTAGCACAACCAACAGCATTTAACATCAGTCATACTGATTGACTAGAGAAAGAAGCACTGCTCGTTAAATACACTAGTATTATCATCTGATTTTGGAAATCAGCCACTGAAGAAAACAGGCAAACAAAGGAAGCACCTTGCAACCTCCACCTTCATTCAGGAGTATGAACTTAAAAGGATGATATTGGCAGCTGAAGAGCTACCACAGAATGCAACCATTACCAGCCACACATGCACATCACAGACAAAAAGCAACCCTTTTTGACTGCAGCGTGATAACCTCTTCAGTGACTGATTCCCAGATTCAGGTGATCCATTGTTTTACTGTAGCTGTGTGGACATTTCACGGTGTCCTAAGCCTCTAAGAGAAATGCATTAACAATTTCACAAAAGCAGACAGAAATTTAGGTCAGCTTGTTCCAATCAATGCTAAGTGTCAGAGATATACCAGCCTTTAGAAGTTCTCTGTGATGGTGTTACTTGTAATGAGACCAGAAAGTCATGCTGTGATTCACAGACTGAAAACATCACAGGCCAAATCTCAGTTCACAGATGCCCTAAAGACATGAGGGATTTCAGTGTAGAAAATTATATATTTGGCCCTGGCAAATGCAGCTCTTCTAATTTTCCAAAAGTGAATGAGTTTTATCAAAGCGAAGGGTTTAGCTCTTCCAAGTCACTCACCACGTTCTGCTTGGTTGTAGCTTCTAATGCCTGGATCACATAAAGCCTGTTCCTGCAACGCAAGCTCTCAACATCTTCATACCGAATATCGCCATACCTCTAAGAAGAAAAGCATCCCTCCATGAACTGCCGTTGCTAGACATACATAAGCAGGTGTTTTTATCTTCCTTGCATCTAAGTTCAATACAGGTATGACACAAAGGAAGATTCCAGAAATTCCAAGCAAAAAAATCACTTACTAGAGGACCAATATTTTCCCTAAACAGTGTAACTTTTAAAAGGACACGTGTTTCAAAAAGATGGAGAAAAAAACTGGAGTAGTTCACTGTGTGGGAAGACAAAAGAAGGGATTTTACCACGTGTTGGTTCTACATCCAACTCTGCTATTGAATGGTGACTACTGCTGCAGGGTAGTAAATTCTAAGACATGTATATTGTCAGGCACTGAAGTTCACTCTAGTGAACTTTAGATATCAGCTGAAGTAATCTGTGAACCGTTTCTAGCTACCCCTGGAATTTCTGAAGGACAGAGAAAGTATCTGAGCATTGGAGTGGAATAAATGTATTTTATTTAGAGAAAATCAGGGTGTAGAGAAACCCCAGAATGAGCTGAAGTTTTTGCAGATGCTCTTTTGTTGAGGAGTTTTAAGATTGGACATTTATCAAGGATGATCTGGGTATATGCTGGACAGGGAACTGAACTGGATGACCTGTGGACTGGATGACCTTCCAGAACTGTAATTTCTATGTTCCTGTGAAGACCACTACCAGCATACTTCTGACTTGGAATAAAGAGGAAACAGAGAGAAATCGCATCTCTGAGTCATAACTCATTCACTGGTCTGGCTTCTGGGCGCTGATATTGCGCAACGTCCTCAGTAAGAATATAAACAAGATGAATAATATAACTGTCAATTAGTGTGATGTGATAAAATGTTACACGTTCTTCCATTGACCAGTTAAATATGACTTCTTCATATCTGATTAGATTGCCAAAGAATACGTCCTGCATTGTGCCTGAGTCATAAAGGCATGAAACTGAACATCATTCTAAAATTCACTTAATCTCATTTATCTTATGAATACCCAGGCGAAGCAACATTATCACAAAAACATTTCTGTTCACTTATTCATGATTTGTAACTAGACCTACCTGGAGAATGTGGAGAATGACAACTCTCCATTGTAGCAATCTTCCCATTTTGAAATTTGCTTATTTCCATAGTGATATGAAGTAAAACTCTTTCCCAAAACAGAATTGTGTTGAAATTATCTGTCTGTTCAAAATGGGAAGTAGGAAATTGACTCTCACTTTGTATCAGCAGTTCCCAAACAAAGGGTTGTGACACTAGCACTGAAGAAATTCAGTTTTAACTGAAAACAAAAATTTGCATCCAAAAAAGGGGCTCTGAGATAGAAATGGGGATATGGGCCCAGAACAGGGCTGTCAACTGGGAAGCGGGAGATTCAGGTTCAAGGATCTGCCCAAAACAAAGTTCAAAAGCCATATCAAATCAGAGGCTATTGCTTTTGTCCAGTCACCTGCCTGCAAAGGCGGGGAAAGACAAAAGGGAGTTTCTTTCATCTGTCTTTCAGTAATGATTCCACCTCTGTGAAAGCTTCAGCTTAAACTTCAGATGCAATATACAACACTTCATTATTTACCATCCCTGTTTGTTATTCTGCAAGGATTCATTCTCACTGTGACAAGAAAGACTTATAATAATTTGCAACTCTTCTTTTAAGAATCTTACAGTATTTTAAAAACATCCTTCCTCCATATACATTCCTGTGAAACAATGCTGACACCAGAAGCACAGACTTTTTATATGACTAGTCCAACACTATAAAGACACTCCAAGACACGTGAATTTTTGATTCTTGCCTTTGTCCATCCCACCAAAGGCAAAGCCCTCTTCTCAGTAAAAATCAAAAGAGACAGTTCCCAAGGTATACAAATTACACTTAGTTAATCTTTTCTACGTCAGTTCAGGTGGGCTGCGCAGAAACCTATCTACAAACTGATTAATACCCTGATACAAATCACGACAAGGAAGGAAATGCCTCATGAAAATCTGAGGACAAAAGAAGGAGAAGCTAGAGCTATTTCCCCCCATGCACAGCTGCAAAGCTAGATGCTGCAGAAATCAAACTTGCAAACTGAAAGTGCTAAAAGATTGTAACAGGTCTTCCTCACAAACGCATCTCTAAACAGCCACTTAACCCATACAATAACCTAAAGTACAGAGTTTCATGCATGAGATATGTCAATGTTACCACTATCTGCAGTGTGCAGTAATCAGTCTCAAATTACTAAACGCAAGGGCTGTTTCTGCTGTACCTTGTCATTTAGTTGACATACTAAAAGAGAATGAGGAATGGCATTACATGACCTGTGATGAACCTAGGGAACTCCACTCAGGAGAGACTCGCAAGCACATACCAGGCAGTCAAAAAAACCCCAAAACAGCCCAAACCCAAAGCTATCTCACAAACTACAAGGTTTTCAGGGAGGCTCAGCAAAATATGAGAGCCCTATTTCTACCAATCTAGATAGATTTTCTACTCTCATTGTACAAGGCAGCTGCACTATCTTTAAGGCAGCCCATGCAACGTAAACACTGCATGGGAAGCAAAAACATACCCACAAGAACACATACTTCGTTTGACTCTCGGATCAAATCAGTAATGTCCACTTTTGGATGGTCACTCTTTGTATCGCTGAGGTTGGAGCCCTGCTGCACAGCTGGAGGCAAAGGACTGTCTTTGTTAGTGACACTGTCAAAGAATCTGCACAAAGCAAACACAAGAAATCAGCAGGCATCTATTTTTCACAGAAAAACAGTAACATCAGCATCTACTGAAGAAGTGTGCAGAGAATGAGAAATACCAGGGAATATCAGCATGAGTAGCACAAATATGCTGTAATGGTAACAAACACAAAACTACCTACCCAGAGAAGGTTGTAGCTTCTAGCCTTGAGAGTTTTTAAGACTCAACTAGACTATAGCATGCCTGGTGCTAGAAGCAATCCTCTTGTGAGTTGGAAGATGCACCAAAGACTTGCCAAGGTCCCTTCCACTGAGCAATCCTCTAAGCCACCTAGCAAGCTTGTACTGCATAAATGGGAGAAAGGAAAAGGGGCTTGTCCTGAACTGTGACCAAGGCAATCTTAATTCCTTCAGATGTATAATCCAAGACATACCTCACCTATTCATCATTCCTACATAACCAGCCTTAACACATCCATTAGGGAAGCTGGCCAATTGCTTTGCCAACATCAAGGAACACATATCTGCAGATTGATAGATTCCTTTTCCTTGAGGAGAGGCACACTAGCTAATCATCTTTTAGATACACCAGCATGCTGCAGGCTGGGTTAACTGTGCAACAGCTAGACGCAATGTTGAAAGCAAGAGTTCAAAAGGAGTTCATAATAATCATCAAAATCTGGGGTGTCAAGTGGAAACAGCGGCTTGTTTAGTTCAAGTGAAAATTAAAAATTCACCACACTTTTAGATTTTAAATGTTAATATATTTGAACTGTGTGAATAGGCTCTTATTGTTAGCTTTTTTACGTGCTAATTATTTCAATGAACACAGCTAGGTTTTACAATAAATACCAGGCAGCATGGCCTCTCATAAAAAAAAATCGTTTTCCTCATAAATTCAGTAACTCCTACCCTATTCAAATATGCAACATTTAAAAGTCTCACTAAAAGGAAATTTTTATTATCAGTTCTTAACAGTCACAACTTGGTGAGTTCTATAGCACAGTCATTTTGCTGTTTTAAGACTCCACGATACACAATCACGCAGGGTTTAGGTAAGTACTGAAGCAACAACCATGCAAGTTTTCTTTCAATATGTCAGTTTAAAATGCACTTTATGTGGCGTATTTGAATGTATTCTTCAAATTCTAATACAAAACAAACATCTGGTCATAAATTGTCCTCATCACATTCTTTTTTGTCTTATTTCTATTTTAAGCCATTGGCAACAGAGAAGACAGCCTAACTACAAGAACTGATCTGTAGAATATGCTCTGGGTAAGTTGATGCCTGAACTGTTTGGAACAGTCTTAGTGTGCTTATTACCTGATCAATAAACTAAGTCACCTTATGTAAATTATACAAATTCCAGGCAAAAATCACATTGCTTTTCCTTTAACATACACAAAATGGCAATAGTTTTATAAGAACTTTAATGAAGGATGGGATTTTCAGAGGATCCAGGAACACTTTCCAGTCAACCCTTCCAGAATTTTAGCCCAAGATAAACACTTAACTCCACTGAAGCCCTTGGAAATCTTGGCCAGATATCATGACTCATCTATTTGCACTTACAGCAGCTGCTACACAGCACATAGAATAATGTACACTGTACACTGATACCTGTTGAGAACAGTGACTGCTTCTGCATCATCCTTACACATCAGCAGCTTCTCCATGTTGTATTCCAGCACTGCAAGTCCCAGCTGCAAGATTGCTTTTATTCCATCATAGAAGAAACAGTCCACCACATTGACTGCACTTTCAATTGGCAGCACACTGATAAAAAGGGTAAGGAACCAGGAGAGAGAGACCGAGGAGAAAAAAGTCATGTCCGTCATGTGGTCTGTCAACTGAGGCAGATGAACCCTGATGAGCTCTTCGAACACTGCCTGATCTACCAAGGCACCTGCAGGAAAAGGATAACAAAACCACCACCCAAATCTTAAAACAGAGAAGCATACTTTCCTTAGAACACCAGACTGAAAGAAAGCCTCTGTCCTAATACAACTTTACTGTACTAGCAAAGACGGGCCTCGCTGCGTGGAACCATTGGCTTCACCCCTGTGTGGAAGCTATGCACTCTATGCGTGGGTCCAGAGCCTTGTTGTATGCTGTAAAGTGCGTTAGCACTTCTGTGGGTATGTGGCTGTTTACAATAATTCTCCTGACAGTCAATGCACCCTCTCTGCAATTAGAGAGAAACTTCACATCCAATTTTCTCATAGCACACACACCTGCAAGTACTGAGTATGAGATCAAAGACTAAATCTGGAGCTGGAGTAACTTTTTCTTTTATTTAAGCTAGGTTTTAAATAACTAGCATGAACTGCAGTTTTAATTTCAACATACCAGTATAATAGTCTAATTGACTACTTCCTGAGTAGTTACGCTTAAAGTAATGAAGTAATCTGAAAACTGTACCTACTCCTGCTTAAGGAGGGCTTGGGACAATCTCTTAGTCTGCATTTTCTACTTCACAATACTGAACCAAATTCAACGTTTTCTCTCCACTGTTCAGCCTTCAGCTTATTCCTTACATTTGTTCTTAATGAATTATCATTTACACTCAATTCTCGGTAGATAAAAAGAGATGGATGTTACCAATGATTCGACGATTGAAATAATCAGGTAGCATCCTTTCACATACAGCAACCAAAAGCCAGAATGCTTCTTCCTCTTTCGCATACAGCAGAAGTACTGATGTCAAAATATTCATTGCCTGTAACATTTAAGCAGGAAAAGAAGCATTTACGAGGAAAGCTGGTGAAAACACAACTGTTGTCATTTGGTAAAATTTGTATTTTTGAAAGCACTTTACAGCATGTTTTTAGAGTGCTAGGATAACCTACCGCCAAATTGCATGTAAGACTTTAACCTCTACATTATTAAATACACAACACAGTATTTAAACCACATAAAAATATTTTTAATTGCTACGTCTGGTAAGACTGCAAAGGCTTAGATTAAGTGGACATGACAGAACCTATCAACAAATTCAAGTACAATGTAAAAACGTGTATTATGTAGTGGGATGAAATAAAGCAAAGGAAGTGAAGCACTGAGCAAGAAACCATTATGCATTTATGTGCCTGACATTATGAGGTGCTACTATACCACCAGCATGAGCTAATATTTAGACAACCAGCACTAAGAGTCACAAAACTGCTGTACCTGACAATATCCAATCTGGGGATTCCTGTATGCATAAGCTGTAAGAACTCTCCTGAGAGCAGATATCCCTGTGTCGCTTTGAAAAGCAGGATGCTCAGGTAAGGAGCGACGTAAATCTCGTTCGATTTCATCAGTAGCTAAAGTGCATGTTCCTAAGGACTTTTCCACCAGCTCAGTGTAATATCCAGGGTTGGATGCCATATCATTTACAGCACCTGCCAATACATTGTATTGCACAGTATTAGAGGAGAACAGGAAAGTATCTACATGATTGTCTGCAATTTGTATGAAAAATTTTGGTGACTACTGAAGTGACTCTTCAGACGTTACTGCAGTAATGTATCAGAATAATTCTACTGAAATTAATGGAATTACTCTGAAATGAATCAGAAAAGCAAAATAAAATAAAGCTTGAAAGAAATCTAAATCACTTTCCATTATAAAGTTTATTTTTACTTACTCTTTTGTTTTGCTGGGGGATGGGGAGCTTCCTTTTACCTATAATTTTGCCCATGTTTTCTGGCAAACACAATATCTTTCCATTTGCAGAGCTGGGAACAGATTAGAAAAACTAGGCAAAGGACTGATATTTACCTAACTGATTCCATTATTCTGAGACAAGAGATAATTGGTCTGGTAAGAGAAGCATAGATGCCTATGTAAACACTCAAGGAACACTAGTAAAACCAAACGTATGTTCACATATCCTCAAAAGGAACTACCATACAGTACACTGAATGAAGAGTACAAAATGCATTTCTTATGATAAAGAGACCCTCTGGAGCAGCAGCAAGGGGAACACTGCCCAGGGGAACACTGAGAACAGCTAGCAGGTAAGGTCCTGAGTGGCTCCTCAAAATCTGCAGCTTGTTTTCTGTTTCTGACACAGGCTTCCTGTACGATCCTCATAAGTCAATGGCTACTGCTTCTCTAAATGTTTCAGTGAATGGGAATAGAAAGAGCACAGAGGTGTTGTAAAACACTGTCTTAATTCCCTGGGCCCCCATTTCCTCAAGTTAAGTGCTCTGACACAGGTGTGTTCTACAGAAGAAAAACACAAAAGCACACTCAGAGCTTGGCCAAGAAATCTCATATGTACAAGAAAGTCCACAATTCTTCTTCATCTCACTTTTTAAAGCGAGCAAAACCATTTAGCAAGGACCTGCTGCTAACTGGGACCAAACTGCCAGGAAAATGGGAGGGGGGAGGTGCTAATTAAATGGTACTGCTTTATAAAAGCTTAAATCAAATCAACTGAAACACAGCCCCACAAACATGCTTATCTTATTAGCAAGTAAAGGTGCTTTGCTGAAACTATCCATCCCCTGGAACAGTGCGTATTCTTCTTTTTCAGTTGAGCTTGTCACAAAAGCAGCCGATGCAGGTTTAATTTGAATCAATGCAAACCAAAATAATACACAAAATTATCCTCTTCATCATTTTAAGTGTATTTCTTCAAAAAGATTTGAATAAATTGCCAGAGGAAAGAGAATTTTTTTTTTGTCAGACAGAAGAGCACTTCTTGTCAGACTGCATTCAGTCGGTAAGTAGGACATCCTCATAGTAGAGTCCCCAAAATGAATCGATTACACTTGCTAAGCAATACCTGAGAAGAGTAGCCAGAGTTCTCCTCTTAATGCCTCTGGGATCCCCCTCACAACAAGGTCTCGAGTCTTCTTAGTTCGAAACATACTGACACCATGTCCCCGTTCGACAAAGAGGATGTTCCAGGACTGTTCTTTCATTTTTTCTTTCAACTATGGAAAGCAGAAGACAAGCATTAAGTACTAGAAGATTCTCCCCAGGTTTCAGGGAAAAGAATCAAATTTTGCTTTCAGTTATATTCATATAAACTGGAAATGACAGCACTGGCATCCATATTGATATATGAAATGAATGCTCATACAAACCAGAGCAAATTCTAACCTGTGCATAGTATAAGTTTGGCCTACAATACAATCTCCCACATGACCGAGTATTCTTTAATGTTCTTAGCATTCTTTAAAGTACATTTAATATATTAATAACTTCATTTTATAAATTCTAATTTAATTAGAATGTCTATACCACATCTAATGAAAGGTAAATCTAATCCAGCATCCCATCCGACAGAAACCAACAGCAAGTGCCACAGGACAGTAAGGTCAAGCAAACATCTACAAAATCCTCCTATGTCCTTCGGAAAACAGAGGCACAGGTACCTCCTTAGGCAGTGTCTCTGAATTCAACAACATGCAGCAGATTTTTCCCTGCAAATTGCTTTCTCAATCCAGACAAACCTGCTGCCTTCTAATTTCACCTGAAGTCCCCTTGTTGCTGTGGTAAGACAGCAAACAATTACTCCCTTGCACCTTTTTCATCCACTCCTAAGTTCAACTTTTCATTATTTTCCACTTGAGAAGGATTTCAACAGATAAACAGCAATAGTTGTATGTAAGCTAATTTTCATTTTAAATGAAGTCATCACCACCTATGTGTAATGTTCACTATTCTGCTAAACTTTCTTTTCTTTTTGAAATCAACAGGTAGACAGCCCTATTTGTTACCTCTAGATTGAACCCTTTGTAGCTTGGGCACCACAAAGTGACATAAGTCACTAGTACTAAAGTACTAGGAATTTATAGGGAGTGAATGAACAGTGATACAGCTGTAAGACAGCTGAACAGTGCAAGACGCAGAAGTGCAAATTCTGCCTTCATAGCTTTCCTGAGGCATTCCAGAAATGCATTGCCAGAGTAATGGATAAGAAAATTCAATATTTGATAATTAGAGGTACATTAAAACTTCCTCTTGCAAGACTTTTCCAGCTAGCTCCATGCAAATACATATATACACAGAAGTTTGTATGGTACATACATATAAACAAAGCTGCTTGTTGTAACTTTGGCCAATTTTAAAATGTCCTATTTTTTGTTGCTGCTTTGTGACAAACAGCATAACATTTCTTGGTAAAGGATAAATCAATAGAAGAACAAATATGAAATTGAATTAAAGCAGTATAAAGACAACCAGGAACAACAGGGTGAAGAGAAGGTTCAGACTGCTTATGTGTGAATGGCAGGTTTCTCTGTTGGAACCAGATGATCTTAAGGTCCTTTCCAACCCTAACCATTCTATGATTCTACAATTCTATAAAAGAAAGTACTTGGCCGTGATGATGCAATAAGATTAAGCAAGTGATTATCTGAAAAGTCAACTCACTGTCACAGCACCTGCTTAATTACTCTGATAAATTAATTTTCAACATGTCTATGACCTGTTCTTTGCTAACATCAATGAAAAATGTACTAACTCTGATATAGGTGAAGTAATATCCCACAAAAGCTCTACTGGCAAAACAGGTAGCATCCTTTTTTTGCTTCATCATGCTTCACTGCATTATGTTAGTCAACTGATTTGAATCAGAATGGCTACAAATGCTAGAAAGTACACAGAGGGATGACACGTGTCATGGATTAAGCCCAGCTGGTAACTCAGAACCACGCAGCCACTCGCTCACTCCCCCTCCTTCTTCCCTCTCCCCGCTCCCAAAGGGATGGGGAGGAGAATCAAAAGAATGTAAATCCCACAGGTTGAGACAAGAACAATCCAGTACCTAAGGTATAACACAAAACTACTACTACTACCACCACCAATAATAACACTGATAAGGGAAATAACAAGGGGAGATAATATGAAACTAAAAGGAGAAAAGGAAAAGAAAACTATAAGCACAAGTGATGCACAAAGCAATTGCTCACCACCTGGCAACTGATACCCAGCCCTACCTGAGCAGCGATCTGGCCTCCCAGGTAACTCCCCCCAGTTTCTATACTAGGCATGACGTGCTGTGGTATGGAATACCCTTTGAGTAGTTTGGGTCAGGTGTCCTGTCTCTGCTTCCTCTCGGCTTCCCATGCCCCTTCTCATTGGCAGAGCATGTAACTGAAAAGTCCTTGATTGGAGCGACACTTAGCAACAAAAAACATCGGGGTATTGTCAGCGCTGTCCTCAGACTAAAGTTGAAAAGACAGCACTGCACTAGCTAACAAGAATGAGAAAAAATAACTGTTATACCTGAACCCAGGGCAGTATGACATCAGTGTCATCATCCTCTCACAGTCTGTCAATCTTTCCTCAATTTACAACAGTTAAAACAATGAGCTTCAAATAGCACCATAAGAGAATCAAAAAATCAAGAAAATCTGCCAGAGAATGAGGTCTAGTTGGACTACGGAGGGAACCTAATATCTGAAATCACTTATACCAATATAGGTTTTACCTTTAATCAAATATTTATCAACTGGATAGAATCATTTTACAAACTAGCAATTTTCAACATCATAGAAGCTAACAGTTCATGCATGTGAACTTCAGCAGGACCAGCCATTTAAGTAAAACCTGCTTCACAAAATGAAAACTGGCAAAAATTCAGATGAAATTGAAATTACAGGCATTTTACTTGCAGAGTAGAAGGAGGCAGAGACAGTAGAAGCAGTGAAATAGATCCTTTGTGAAGTATAAGATTACTAATAAACTATTGATTATGCACCTAAAATGCAACTCAATTTCTCCGAAGCAAAGCAACTGATGATCAGGTGCTTGAACTCACACGAGGCTAGAGGCCTGAGACAGGGTGAAAACTGCCACTGCGTTTTCTGTGCATGCAGCAGTTAAAATTTAGCATTATTATAGCAGCTGAAGGTGCTGACAGAAAAAGCAGCTTTTGTCTACTTTTGTTCAACATGCTATAATAGCAGAACTTAAAAATCTGGATTCCCTTTTTCCTGCCCAAAGGGTGTTTTATGTTCTGACACTGCTAACAGTAAAAATTCCATTACCTTCATTTACTCAGTTCTGCTGAAAGACTTGACTTTAAAATAAAATCTGTCTTCTTGCACACGCTATGAAGAAGTAAAAATAAAGATGTCCTACTGCAAAAAAATAATTAAAGAAACATTCTCCAGAGTACAACTTTGCTAGACAGAAGCGCAAAAGAATGCAGCAGGGAAGAAATCAAGTCAATTCTCCTTGCTCTCAAAGAGTTTGTAGTGACTTTGTATCTTGACAGTTTAGATAGATATGAAACATGTTCACTATCTTAAAACAAACAGCCAGCTCTTCCCTGAGGGGTGGAAGAGCAGGAAGAATTAGCTCCATGAAGATAAGGCATATTATTAAACAAGATGAGCAGAAAATTGAGCCATGAAAAGAATGAGAGAATGGAGCCATGAAAAAGCACCCTGTGGACTCCAAATACATCTCAAACGCAGATGAAAGAAGACTTGCAAAGCTCCAGAGGAAATCAGCACCCTTGCTGGAATACATTTTAAATATACTTCAGTCCCTTCCAATTAGATTCCAAAAACTGTTGGCCATTTTATCTCTTTACCATTTTAGAGTCTAGATTCTCAGCATCTTGAGGATGGTAGACAGTCATTAGGGCTTCTGTACTGACAGTTTTGCTGTTATCTTTCTGCCCCATCTTTGATGGTCCCACATCAAAATCCTTGGGGCTGTCAGAGGCAGAACTCGTCGCAACCTTAACAAAACAAAAATTAGTGGCAGTTAAACAATCTTCAAGAAGCAGCACTGACACCAGAAGCTGTTTTGTTTCTACCCCAGCATTATTTGTTATATTACATTACAGGTACTAGATGCAGACTTCCAAAAATGAATGAAAAATGGCAATCCCAGCCCTGCAGGGATGGGCTTTCAGGAGGCTGCACTTGAACAGTGTACTTCGTACGCTTTGCCTCTTACAACTGCCACTTTAGAGGCTACTCCAGATAATTTTTTAACCTTTTTTTTCCAGGGAAGAGATTCAGCAACTATAATAAGTAATGCTTGTTAGGGGTATTTTGTCATTGCTTTCTTATTTCTCATGCATGAAATTATACACGTGGATTTCGTCACATCTAGAAACAACCTTACAATCATTCCATCAACTTTCTAAGTCAAACAGTAAGCTGGCAAAACCAATACAGCTACACATAATTCTACATCAGACTGGTGGACTTCTGTTTTAGTGTGAAAGGACTAAAGGCAAGAAATGGGAACGTGATTTTTTTAAAGGTAAAAAATAAAAGACTTAGACAACTTGAAATCCAGAGGTTCAGCAGACACTGTTATCCATCCTGTGTCTAGGTTCAGGCTTAAACAAAAAGGTATTGCATTACACAGGAAAACGCTGACAATACACAAACTCTTAGTAAGACTACACAACGTTATTCCTAGGCACAGGTACTAAGAAATCAGAATTAGCAGAGCAGTTACCTCTGTATTTACAACATGTTGTGGACTTGAAGTTGCATTGCATTTCATTCTGAGCTTGTTCACAAGCTGCTCAAAATCTCTAACCTCTGTGAAACGAAAAGCTGTTTTTCCTTTGGTACTAATGCTGACTCCTCTGTTGGCTGAATCTGCCTTATCCACCCCTGTGACCTACAGAAGCAAGGATGCATAAATTAGGCAAGAAATTTTACCAGCTTACTTCTAAAAGAGACAACCTGTTAAAAATATATGTGTACATGAAACAGTATGAAGCTCCACACAGGAAGAATTAGTAACAACAAAGTTCAGTGGTCTGAAGCCGGTTTAGCACAAGATACTAAGTACTACAACAGGTACTTTTGAGAGTACCAAAAATCTTTGAGAAGGTTTTCCCAGGTAATCTTATTTGTAATTCTTGTCTTCTTCCACCTGAATACGCTGTTATTTTATGTTCTTACCATCCAAAATCTGACAAACCACGGCTTTTGCCAGTAATCAAATAAAACAAGTTTCACAAGAATGACTTTCTATTGAGAATACCCTTTCAAAGACAGCTGCCATAATACATGATAGCTAGAGTTGATCTTAATTGCCATGATGGAACAGTTACAGATTAGAACAGCTAGCACACTTTAGTAATACAAGTGAGACTATCATAAGCAGCCAGCCTGACTGCCACTGCTGATGCTTTTTCAGTATTACAGGTAAACCACAAAATACCACTGAAATAAACTAACTGTAGTACTGCAGAACAAATAGTGAAGGCCTGACAACTCACAAGAATAAATTTAGTCAGGTCCTTTAACACAGGCTCTTACTGCTCTTCACAGGTTATGGAAGTCCCTGTTATTTGCAGGCCTACTTATAGACAATAAAATAAATTGCTTTACCTTGGGGGAGAATGCCATATGTATTGTTGAAATTAGCTCAGCTCACCCCCCTGTGTCAGGCAGTATGTACACAGAGTATGTAGAGCAATTACAGAACTTAGTTAACTTTTAGGGTACTGTAAAATACTTCTGGGGACTGATAAAAAGCTTTTACGACTGGAAAACTGGAAAGTAGCAATGTCCCAGATCACATGAATTCAAGAAATGGGTGAAAAAGCGTGGGGCTTTTTTTCCAAAAGTTATTCCACAGTATAGCTACAATACAGAAAAAGGAATGCTTTACAACGTGTGTCCTTTACAATATGGTCCTTATTCAGTCTGTCAAGACTATCAGCTGTAATGGCATTGATACTTGTTCACTGATGACTGTCTATTGAATTTCCTATGGACTTTTCAGCACACAGCACTAAATTGCTGCATAAAGAACTGTGCTACTGAGATAAGAAAGAGACATGGCAGAAGGATTACTAATCTTCAAGATCCTTTACTCTTCCCAACTTTCTACTTTTTATCTTGAGAATCTCTCATTAACTCAATTTGAAGAATTAAGCATAAGTTTTTTCATTTAAACAAACAAACAAACAAACAAGGTATTAAAATACTTGGATTCTGTACCAGTACAGAAATCAGAGTAAATAGAAAATGGAAAGAGAATACACGGTACAAAGCAGTTTTATAAACCTACAACCGGGATTCCTACATGCAGTATCCAAGGAAGGAGGAAACATCTAATTTCATGTAAAGCAAGCAAATTCTAATAAAAATCTGTTAAACTGCCATTAAACTACACAAGTAAAAAACTACTGTTATAACTGGCTTGGACTCTGCATTACCTCTCTTAATGGAATGATTACACTGCACAGGCTGCCGTCCTGGCTAGCAAAGCAGATGTAGTTTTCTGAAATGCACATTTTGCCATGGGTGCTGTAGTGACTGAAAGGAACCCACAAGAAGCACTCATGAACTTCCTTCAAGGTCTCTTCTTTGGGTAGCCTGAAGAATGCACTAAACTGCTCACTGTGGGCACGGCTCTCTAGGCCTCTAGATTAAAAGCAAAACAGAAAACGGGGTAGGAGAGAGAAAAGAAAAAATAAGTAAGTTTAAAAGTCTTTACAAACACAAAAGTTAAAAATACCTTGTGAAAACATAGTAAAACATCATGCTCTCTTATAAACCGTGGGGTCCATCTGGAGGGTTCAGTTTACAAGGCAACAAAGGACAGGATCACACCTATCTAAACACACCCATATATATATACACATATATATATATATAAAAACACAGAAATAAATTTGCATGTTCTTACACAATGAACCATTTGCTGAATCAGGGCCTATAGGTAGTGCAAAAAACCAAACATACAGCCTCATCTGCTGTGCTTCTCACCTATCAGATAGTCCATTTAAATCTAACACAATTTTGGCCATGACAGAAAGTTAATTAGCTAGAAATGTAGCACATGTTGTAAACATCTGCCATGTGCTAACTCTTCACAGATATCTGCAGCCAGAAACAATGTTTAGGCTGTAGAGCAACATCCCTCTCCAGCACTGCTAACAAGCTGAGATATCCATTGCCAAGGAAATAAAACCTAAACCAAGTTTCATTTTCAATGTACTAAAAAACTAAATAGTTTTTTTTTTTCTTAAATCGTACTTCTGATTTGCAGGTAAGTAACATTTTGCAACAAAGCGTTAGTCCCGTTATATGAATTTAAATTACCTAACAACAGACACGCTTTTCCTGGGTACTTTTCACAGTAAACAGCTGTGATCCACAGATCAAACATTTGAGTGAAAATTTGGACAGCTCTCTGAGGAAAAGGCAACATTTGCTTCAACAGAAAACAGAACTGAAGAGAAACCACAAAATTACTACAAGAAATAACCACACACCTTCCCTGAGAAGAAATGGCCCTAGCCATCAGGTTACCTGCTTGCACATCTTTGCCGTTACCTAAAATAATGTCATAAATAAGGAAAGCCATGCACCCATCTGCAAGTCATTGATCTTATCACCCATATCCAGTTGCAGAAAAGCCATGCAGTGTTCACTTATAGATGTTTATTCCTCATCAGGTCTCTTTGGAGACACTGCAGCTCCATTCTTACTTTTTCTAATCCTAAATGCTGCTAGAACACCTTTTAAAAACTCCAACTACTATAAATCCTGTAGCTGAAGACCAACTCTCAAGGTCTGATCATTGCCTGCCTTCATAATGTTACTGCAGAGTAACAATAAATTACAAGGCTCCACATTGCTTTGATTCCAAATTTTAATGAGACATTTGTTTAAGAGAACACCAGTTTTGCAGACATTTACATTACCTCTTTGAAACAAGGATTCTCTTTCCCTTTGCCTAAAAAAGTACTGGGCGCAGAGCAGTACACTCTTCGATAATGTATTACCTCTTGGTGATCTGCAGCGGGTCATGAAGGACTAGGTCATTTTCAAATGTCTCCTTGTCAAACAGTCTCCTTACAGCATAGTTTGCCAGCTGCTCCATGAGAAGGAACGTTTCACTAATGTGTAAAAACATGGAAAAATAATGATCTTCCCCACGGGAGCACACATGAATGCTCTCTGTCAGAATGACATTGGAAGTCTTCTCAAGTTTTGATATTTCATCCCAGGAGATAATCAGTTTCACTGAAAATACAAATACAAGCAGATGTAACTTCACATTAGCTGCTACCCTCGTATTAGGAAAAGTTGTAGTCGACAGCACTAATAAAATACAATTAAGCAATATAATTAAATGATAACACCCATGGAAAGGGCTACAACCTGACAAGCAAAAGAACACTCTCCACAATAAAATAATTCTATTAGAAAGAATCTCATAAAAAGAAAAACATTAAAGACATACCATGTATGAATATACGAAGTTTACATGACTTTTTCTTTGCTCTTATCTGAAACTGCAAATTGCAAGCAAACACCATCATATAAGCCACCCCACTTCAATAGTTTACCAGTGGGGCTTCTTAAAGTACATTGATCATGTACTGCCATTCAGAGGAACCATGCCCATTTGCTAGGACATTTCCCAATACAAATGAAAATTAGCTTAGAAAGGATCCTACTTTCTTTATTCTTTCCAGTTTTTACATATATACAGTTATAGCCCACATTAATAGAGGCAATTCAAACAAAAAAAGATGTGCAATTATCATCAGTGCACAGTGCACCCATGTGGATTAAGTCTGACTGTGAAGAAATAACAGTAATCCTCAAGAGACTGCGCGAAAATGCAATGTGAATTAAAGATGTCAGACAACTTTTTGTTACAGTCAACTTCCCTCTGTCTGCCTTCTCTCTGAAGCTTATATAGCGGCAGAAAACTAATGGACTTTGTGTAGTAAGTTACACAATATATTCCTTTCCATACGTATTTGATATTTGCAGTTTTTTCTACTCTGTGTTGACATCTGCTCCATATGGCCATAGAGAGAATTATTCCTAATCTGAAAGATAAGCAGTAAAATGTGAAGGGACTAAGCTTAGCATCAAGGCCTGCTTACCTTCTGCTCCCAGCAAAAAAGAGTAAAAGCTAAGGAAGTTGGTACTAAGATAAAGCCATCCTTGACAGGGCACTCTGCCCTTCCAGTAACTGCATGAGTAATAGGTCACCAACTTCTCCTGCTCTGGTAAACCAAAACACCTTTCAAACTTCATAAGACCTTCACGAAACTTCTCAGGATCTTCTTCTTTTACAAAAGAACCTTTTCCCTCTTCAGCAATCAAACCCTAAAACAGAAGAACCAATGACTTTATATGTGCATCCACTCAGATAGGTACCACACATGCATGTTCACACACACAGTGTAGCATTCTCCTAACAGGACAGTTAAGTTTTAAAACAAGAATAATAGTCTGAGGATCAAAACACAGGTGACAGATCAAATGTGCTATTTAAGACTCATCCACCAAATTTCCCACACAACTTAGGGAAGATACACATTCCCAGGTCTCTTGTTCTGAAATAGATGAATTTTCCTCACTTTATTTTAAGTATTCCTGGGCTAAATATTTAGCATATATAAAGTGAAATGTTGCACCTTCACAAAAGCATACCATATGCTTTCCAGGCACTATTAAAATTATTATGAAATAATTCATCAACAGGTTTAGATCCTGTTTAAAGACATCTTGTGTATCATTTATCAAGAACAGTTTATGTCAAACAACCTTAACTGTGGGGCAGATAAATACGAACAATGAAGTGTGTTGAAGTTAACAGCTATATACTACTCAATCACAAGTATTTAGCATTATGATGCTGTCCTTTGATATTGTAAAAAGGACACATTACTCATACATGTTTAGAGGAAAAATAAATAGCTGGCCTTTCCCAATTGTGTCATGTGCCTATTACTTACTCTTATCTTTCCCTGGACAAAGCTCGTAATATCTTCATTTGAATCAAATACTGATAAAGTCTTCATAACATTCTGTTCTAACCAGTCCCAGTGTTCTGTTATTTCTTCTCTGCTAGATCCTGATTGAAAAAGAATATTAGTATTACTTAAAATAAGTCTGTTCTAGACTTATTTCACTGAAAATAATAATCAAGGGAATACTTACCAAATTCCTGAGTCACAGAGTAATTTAGACACACATTGTCCAACTCTTGTGTACCCTAAAAACATATTTGGTGTACCCTGAAAATGTACATTACTCTGTTCTTACCTTCAATCCCTTTATGCAGTTATATTTCTAGCCTATACCTGCAGAAGCATCTCAGTTTCATCAACATTGTCGGGTTCAGCAATGAAGCCTGACTTGGAATGACAGCTCAGCAGTACCTCCTCAACATGAATGGCAAAGCATTGCTAGACAGTCCCAGTCTAACCGTCTAGAAGGTGGGAAATGCAAAATCAAACTCATGAGACAATGAAGAAAATTAAATCTGGGCCTTTTAATATCCTCAGCTTTGATCACTGGCTGATGAACAGCTTCCAGAGCAGAACTCCAGGACTTAAACCTGATGTGCAAAATCCCTTCCAACATGTGTAAGGATGTAAAGCCCACATCCCCATAGCCTTGAAGGCAGCAAAGATTTCTCTTTGGCTACTTAAAACAACCACCTATGCTCCTTACAACAAACAAGCAATTGGTGCTTACTTTTGCTCAATATAAGTCATGGTTTTATCTCATTTTCTATCCAGTCACGTTTTAACTATATTTCCAACAATGCTAAAGCTTAGGCAATCACCATTCAGGAAGCAGTATCATCCTACCTACTATAAAGTTCTGCTTATGGTGTAATTACAAGCAACCCATTCTGCAAGAGGAGGAATAACTCAAAACACCTGTTAACAATAACCATAACGAATGTAGAAAACATCGAACCAAGACAAAATTCAGTGTTCTAAAAATATAAATTCTGCATTTTCAAACACCTCAGAAAAAAGAAAACTGTGTCACTTTACTTACTTTACACTGATTTTAATTTAGGTTTCACTGCAACTATATAGCAAAGAAAAACTTCTCTCACCTGAACTTTCCAGAAGTACATTAAGAGTACTCATTTGCTTTAAACACAAATGAACACTCTTACCCACTAGCTACTTCTATAATTAGCAAACTGTGCTAGGCCAACTTCAAAATTCTTATGATAATTCACCTTACTCTTTTCACATACTCAATAACAAATTATGCAAGTGGTAACAGGTAAAAGGCAGAGATGTCACTAGTGAAACAACAGCAGAAGTTCAGCAAAATCAATCTGAGACTAAGTCAATCCCTAAAGACAGGTGGCTCCGCATCAGATTGGAGACAGAGAGAGGAAAAGAGAGGGACAGCATTTGCATAGGCTTGAATAAAGGGATTCTAGAATACAAATTAATTGACACCTTCATCCTCCACAGGAATGCTCACAAATAAAATCAGTCAGTGTAATCACACACTGTCAATACCCCTAAGCAAGAACACACCTTTAATAATTTCTTTTTTCTCAATTTACTTTGACAAAGTAATTAAAAAACTTTCAGTGGACTCCACAGAATTAGTTAAAGTTGCCTTGGGAATGAATAGAAATTGTTCTAAATACAGTTAAACAGTTACACTGTACTACACAGACCGGATTTGCAACAACACTTTAAAAAATTATGTGAAGAGTAATTAACATAGCAATTAAATTGCAAACTAATTATTTTTCTCAGACTAGACATGTAGACCAATTACTGAGTACAAATCAGAGGCATGGAAGTGACACCGTAAAGATTAAACATTTTAATAAATATTTAAATGATTTGGGACCACTGCTGCAGATCTTTAATATCTAATAATAAGAACAAAATGTAGTCTTTTCAATTTCTTCATAGGAGGAACAATCTGGTTCTGAACACAGAGTACAACCACAGCATGTAGCCTTTTGCTGTAGAGTAACCTTACGCAGCACAGAACTGGTATCAATTCAGCCCTAAGGTGAAGATAACATTTCGTATTTTCCAAAGGCCTGACCATTAGAATTCCCCAGAGTGTATTTCCAACATACTTATCGAAGTACCTTTTTGACAGCCTGTCACCACCAGTTCTGACTTTCTCAGAAGCAGTTCCAAAATTCTATTTACTGTCAATTCACAAACTGTTCAAATTCTATTAACTTTATAAGGCTGCCCTTTTAAAGTGACGTACTGAATTACATGAAATCACTATTAAACTGTTCTCTCACTGACTACTGCCCTTCAGAGAAGTCCTTGCAGAACGTGAACAGGAACAGATTAACATTACTGCATGAAATGTGTAAATTATTAACTAAACACCTGAAAGAACAAATTTGCATTCTGAAAGTAGCTAACTGAATAAAAAAGACAGCAAGAGGCACAATTTTTCATTTAGGGTGAAGCAAGGAAGATTCATAATAAAGTGGTAACAGCAAAATCCAATGCAGCAACAGCATAGCACTTGCTAGTGGAATTACTCATGCATGTAAGTGCTTGCAGAACACTGGATTTCCTGCAAAGCTCGTATTTTGCCAGAGGAAACCAAAAAGAAGACCTGGAGCCTGGAGAAGCCTAGATGGAGGCTTGTTTCTTTAAAAAACACTACTGATTCAAAAAAACCAAAGCAAGGGAAAATTAACTAAAATACATGGCTCTTTTTCACTGTAATTATAGATGCTCACGGCAGTAGGGTGGGAACTAAATGATCTTTAAGGTTCTTCCAACCCAAACCATTCTATGATTCTATGTTCACAGTGTTTTCAAAAAGCCTCAGAACTAAATTAATTCCACAACAGCGACTTACTGGCATTAGACCACAGAACAGTATTATTTCAATATAAAGACAAGACCATGCCTCAGAAGTAAAATCAACGATGCATGTAAAGAATAAAAGCATCCTTCTGAAATGGAGGTTTCTTTGGACACCCGGTAGTTAAGCAGCTCCTATAAAGGAATTAAGATTTTCAGGAAAAGCTGCAAAACTTGAAATAAAACTGAAAACAAAACCAAAAGACAACAAAATAAATCCATGCATGGCAGCAAAGGCATGCTCTTGGAAAAAATCACATACTCCACTTCCAAGGCCAACTTTCTTTTCTATTTCATACTGATTAATAACACAACATGAGGAAAATAAAGATCTTTCTTACACTACAAGAGCAACAGATATGAGGAATAATCCAGTTCTGAGCATGACTGGGAACCTGGCTATTTCTAAAGAGCAAAGATAGAGTGGAAAAAAAAAAAGTAAATTAGGATAAGTAGCTGCTGTTATTCCTACCTAGAGCACATTTAGTATTCTCAAGAGTTAACTTATCCCTATCATTCTAAACTGTGCCAAGTTAGTCATGCAGCTTATAGAAGAAAATACTATCTTATTGTTATTCTAAGAGAGTGATTGAGTACCAAGGCTTTAGTACCTGCAGCAAGTAGGCAACAGGAAGTTGTAATAGGCGTAGATATATTCTGAAAACCTGGAACCACACACTATTGCCAATCTCAGGTCTGCAAATGATTTTAAACCATTCAGAGGTCATGACAATGAATAATGATGTGAGAGAATTAACCCAAAATCAGATCAGAGTACATACCACATGCAATGGACCAGTAAACTTGAGAGTCTGGTGTCTGATGCAGAATGCGAAACGGGGCGACTTTTGATGTAGAATCCAACACCGCATCTAATGTTCCCACAAGAAGACCTGTTGTGTTCAAGAAAACGCATACAGCACAGTGAAACTAAGGTTTTGAAATTGTCGTGGTTTAAGCCATAAATCAGCCACACAGTTTGTTCACTCTCTTCCCCCTTTTTCTTCCCTCTGCTCCTGGAGGGATGGGAAGGAGAAGTGAAAGAATGCAACTCCCACAGGTTGAGA
>JAOEHY010051132.1:0-26306 GCA_025447955.1 Psilopsiagon aurifrons
AAAAGAAAAGAAAAGAAAAGAAAAGAAAAGAAAAGAAAAGAAAAGAAAAGAAAAGAAAAGAAAAGAAAAGAAAAGATGCTAAGACTTTACTTATTCCCTAGCACGTTGCTGCATTGTCTCCCAGAGGGGAAGGAAAAGAAAACCATCGTTCCCTTATCTCTGCCCACCTGGATTCAAAGCTTATTCCTTTATGGACGCACAATTCAGCCTGTGATCTAAGAGTGATTCTTCCAGCAATCCTATCAACACTGCCTTTCTCTGATTCACAGATCTGCTGTTACAGATTTGCTATCCCAGAAGGAATGAACAGTTCTTTAGCCACAAGTGCCTAATGGCCTTCTAGTTCTCTACTTGCTTTATTAAGAACCAAATGCCAGGTGTTTGCAGCGGCCCTCTCTTTTTCTTTTAGACAAGACAAAAGATTGTACTGGGTTATTCTCCCTGGAAGGCAAGTGCCTGCTGCAGTTTTACCAGCTTGGTCTTGCTCACAGAACCATAGAATCCCAGAGTGGTTTGGGTTGGAAGGGACCTTAAGGCTCATCCAGCCCCAACCCCTGCCATGGGCAGGCTCACCTTCCACTGGAGGAGGTTGCTCCAAGCCCCTGTGTCCAACCTGGCCTTGAACACTGCCAGGGATGGAGCAGCCACAGCTTCTCTGGGCACCCTGTGCCAGCGCCCTCACAGGGAAGAGCTTCTGCCTTAGATCTAACCCAATCTTGCCCTGTTCCAGTTTGAACCCATCACCCTTTCTCATCTCAAACTCATTGCTTGTGGGGCTCAGATGATTTTACAAATTCCAGAGGAATTTCTAATCTGCTGATTTTCTAGGGAATCACAAACAGTAAATATATCTTTTGTATTTCAAAGCTTTTCATAATCTGGAAAATACGGTTTTAACTCGGTTATTGTAAGACCAGGGTACACAGTTGCACTCCATACTACCCAAAGGACAGATGTCAGCAATGCGCTGCTCTTCTCAGTAGGTGTCCTGGTGACTGCAGTCATTAAATCATGCTTCTTTGTCTTTTGGTAGCTGTCCATCACTCAGGAATTCTGTGTGTCAGTATGTTCCCCAAGTGAAGATCAGGAGATGAGTCTTGGTAAATTGTGGTGGTTCACAGACGGAAGATAGAAAATCAAGAGAATTTCTTTTTCGCTGTGGAACACCTTTTTAATCTCCAACATTACCCCAGGGACTCTCACATCTTGTGCAGTTGAATGAATTCTTCCTAGCAAAGCTGATTGTTCTTGTGATGCTCTGCAAACACACGGCCAAAGATTTCGGCAGTTGCTGTTTTGTTAGCATACAATAAACCTCACGAATTTCATGACGGATCATCTCCCTGGCAGCTTGGAGTCCGCGCCTCCATATTTGTTGACACAGCCCGTTGAGATCTAAGCTCTTTAATTTGCAATTGTAGCATGTAATTTTTGAGAAATAAAGCGCAATTCAGTCACAGGACATTCAGAATCACTCAGTTCTAATCTGTAATGTCAGCAAGCCCATTTCACTGACATTATTGTTTTGACACTGAGTGTAATAGGAATGATTAAGCCAGGAAGAGAGCAGCACTTACTTGACTGCTGTCAGCTACTGAACCACAATAGCCCAGCACACAGACTCTATTCAGCTGATGAAACGTGAAACTTGATCTGCTGCTGCAGCATGTTAGTAACCACAATGCTATATTTCAATCCCTACTTGATTTTAGAAATGTTTAGTCTCACTCTGTTAGACCCGGCCTCGTACAAAAGCAATTCCTGTTTCACAACTGGAAGGAATAGCAACCAAACTTCTTTTTTTCTTGGAAATTCCCTGCATCCAAGCACGTGTCAAAGCCTTTTCATTATTATTTTTTTCAAATGGAAGCGCGTGTTTTCAGATGGGGGATGAAAATGGAAAGGATCTGAACAATAGTAGCCCTTGTGACTTTAATGCGAAGATTCATGATGGTAGGCATGTAATGTGATAGAAATATACATCAGGGCCCTTCCACTCTTGCAGGAGAATGTGTACTTTGTTCTCCAATCATCTGTTATTGCTGAGCTGGGAGATGCAGGGGCTTGAACTGAGTGCTAAGTGGGCATTTCTTCAAAATAGGTGTTTTCTTTCCTTTACGTTTTACGTGATTTCATATCATTATGCTGTCAAGTGTCCTGTGCTATGAGGCCAACAAATTGGGCAGAGGGAAGGCCATGTAATGTTGTAAATGAATGCCTCTGTCCCTCTTTTGTGTCTGAAAACTCCCTTTTCCTCACCTATGTGCACAGAAGATCCATAGTGTTGCTTCAAGAGATTTCAAATTGTACTTAAAAGCAGCCTTAATGTATTTTTTTCCTGAGTTTATACTCTAAAAAAGCTTAGACTGCTCAGTTCTTCACAAAAGTGTTATCTATACATCTAAGGCACTGCAGGATAAACACTTTATCCACAGAATCTCAGATCAAGTTAAGAATTTGGAAAGCGTATATGAGAATGAGACATGGGACATCCAGAGACAGAGCTGACCCAAGGTACTGAGCAGGGAGAACTGTCACCAGTGCAGGTAGGCAGCATCTTGCAGTCTTCAGAGACCAGCTCTTGCCATCACTCTGACCAGTGGTGCTTTTCTTCCACTGCTGCTCATAGACAGGATCTGCCTTTTTGTATAAGGAGGAACCAAAGGTTTGGAAAAGAAGAGGCTGCACGGAAGACTTGCAGCAGAGTAGAAGCCCTCAGGTTCCTCATAAAGCAATTAGATGGTTCCATAAATAGCTTTACAAGTTTACCTCTTAAATAAAATATCACCTCAGGGAAGAGTCTGATTTTACTGCTTGATAAAAAGGAATGTATTAGATCACATACATAGCAACACCTATGGTTGTTGTGCCTCTACTTGCAGGAAGATGTTCAATATTGCAAATATACAAGGATGAGAGTGTAAGGGAGACACAAATACAAGTGGTCAGTGGATTGTATATGTTGTGATGTATAATACTTGCCTTAATCTATACATTGAAGAAAGTAGAAATAACTGGCTAGTAGAAATAACTGAACAAAGTTAGATGCAGGAATCATCAATGCAAACCAACTCTGAAAAATACTGACCATACAAGTGTGATGGCTTTATGAGGCTGTATTTTGATGTCTGAGTTAGAAGGATGACAGAAGTAATGCTATTTTGTTGGTATTATAAAACAAAATGAAAGCTAAAAAAAAGGAAGCAGCAACACAAACTGCAAACCCTCTCCTAATATCTGTTTGCCTCTGTGGTTGTTTCCTTTTCCCAAAAGAAGGACACGAAAACTTTTCTAATATGTATAGTTATAAACTGTATTTTTAATGTGGCTTTTGAATTTATAGTGCTTTTGCTCTCTGGTTTCCTTGGGCTTACGCATAGGATATTGTGTGTGTAGCGTCTATTTTCAGAATTGGTCTTTTATCTCCGTTTTGCAGCTTCAGGCCATTATGTTATAAAGCATTTTGACAAAGGCTGCCTTCCCATGATACGAAAATGTGATGGTGTTACAGAGGCAATATCAGATAATTCCACTTCTTATTTGCCCTGTGCTTTCCATATGTCTTCCTTTTATCTTGGCGCAAATAAAATGCAGGGATGGGATTTTCATTTAAACTTGCAAACCTGCAGTCAGCACAACTGAGGCTGTGGTCAACAAACCCGGCTCAGTAGTCAGTGAACATGCCCGGTATCATAGAATCATGGAGTGGTTTGGGTTGAAAAGACCTCAGTATCATCCAGTCCCAACCATTATGAAATGCTTTGTGAAATCCAAAGTCCTGTGGACTGAACATGTAGTTGCCTGGTTTACCAATACACTGTTCATTTGGCAAACACTACAGTTCATCGCCCCTCTTTTATCTCCATGACCCTCTGACATAATTTGTAACATCTAACCAAAATACTGTAGAATTCCCAAAGTACAGAACACAAATACAAATGCCCTTCTCCAGTTATTTCCACACTCATGAGGCTTGTAGCCATTTCCTTGCAATTGTCTTTATGAGACAGAAGTCCTTCCTTCCTCCCTCCCTCCCTTTCCTCCTTCCTTCCTTCCTACCTTCCTTCCTTCTTGCCTGCCTGCCTCCTTTCCTTCCTACCCTTAAACAAGAGCAGACTAAAGACCAATCAGTGTGTTCAAATACAACAAACCTTAACAGACTCCTTCAATAATGTACTTTGAGACTCACTCATCCAGTAAGTTAGATCACAGATTCCTCTTTCGTATCTAAAGGCTCAGTATCATTTCCTAATTATAATAGGAATGCATATGGGACAATGGTCACATCTGCGTTCCCTTAACACATTCAGACCTCGAACAGATTGATACACATCAAAGGTAGAAGGTAAATTTAAGGATAAACATTAAGATACTTGCAAGGACTTTACTTTCTGGTTTGGGGGAAGCCAATGACAAATGAAGTGCCAGATTTCCTTTAAGTTAAAGGGATTCCTGTCAAAAACATTGTTGCGATTCATCTGAGTACAAAACTGTTTTCCCTCTGCAGTGCAATTTTAACTTCAGCAATCAGACAAAACCCTGTCCTTTGACGACGCAGGGGAGCTACTTCAGGAATACAGTGTCAAGCATCTGCAGACTTTTTGTACAATCACAGATTGGGAGAGACTGGTTCTAGGGTGAAAAGTTCTTGTAGAGTCTGAATGCTTAAAGTCAACAGATAAAATATGGTCATTTCTTCACCACAAAACCAGTGACCACAGTCATTAGTAGGGTTGCCATGGTTTTAGATACACACTTGTTCACTAATCGCCAATGCTTTAAAACTGTGGAAGTGGAAACTAATTTTGCAGCAACAGCTCTTCTGCCTAAATGGTTCAAATTCAGCAAATTCATACATACTTAAAACACAATCTCATCCCTTCTAATGGGAGCTATGGAACTTGGGCTCCTGTTGACTCAATGAGCTCTGCCTGAAGAGCTGCCAGTCACTGCAGTTGTGTGCATGCTAGGGATTCAGTTCTGATTAAGGAGTACAATTAGCATGAGCAGATGCACTGTATTTTGGCATTGATATTGTAGTGGAGGGTCAGTTTTAGACCTGGTTTAGCCAAGTCTAAAGTCACGCTAAAATCCCTTATCCCATCCCTGAATTGGCTGAAGCAGCTGGAACTGCAAATTGCTTATCAATCTGCACATTTAGGCCACTGTTTTAGCAGCCAAGAGGCTAATTTCTGGCTTGGTGCTGGCCAAAATGTGGTTAACCTCATAGAAATGTACCATTCCAGCAACAAGAACTCTGTTTTACCCACTGTTGCCACTACGCAAACGCTAACATTTTACTTTGGAGAGCACAATATTGTTCAAGTTGTCTTGTAATATTCTAAACGTTTGTACCATTACAGACTGATGACAAACTGATTTGTTCATTACATCTTAAAAGTAACTGCCAACTATTCTCTCCCCAACGTAAAAGCTGTGCTTTGAGGATAAGCTGATCCAGCCTGTGTGTATAGGTAGGCAGCCAGAAACAAGCACAAAAATCTGGCTTCATGTGGAGCAAAACCTGTTTTTAAAGCTCTCTAAGGAAGGAAAAATGCTTTTTCTGAATGACTGCAGTCTTTCAGAGAGTGCAGAGATTTGTCTCTGGTCAAGGCTCTCAGAGCTCCTGTTGGAAGGGTGCAGAACTGGCCGTCCTGCTAAATACTCTGGGAGAAAGCAATGCAGTTCCAGGAGGCACAAAAGGGACATTGATTCTCTTCTTTCTCAGAGGTGGTCCGTGATTTCTTTCCTCCAAGCCAGCGCTGAAAGTACCAAACCATCCCTGGAGCTAACAGAGGTAGGCGAGGTGAGAGACCTGGCGCAGCAGAAGTACTTGAGCAGAGATGGATCACAGGGAGGAAAAAGCCCATTCTCTCTTACCTGGTGAAAAAGTAGCAGCAAACCTCCAAAGCAAGAGGGATGGCTTTATTGACAGCTTTCTTTTACTAGTGCTCCCTCTGGCACACACCGTGTGTCTTATAGACATCATTTATTTTCTATTGTTATAATGGGGAAATCAATTTCTGTAGGCTGGAATTTGGCCTTTTAATAGGAGTGGGTTTGGATCTTAGCTAACCTTGCGAGTCATTTCAAACATCTTTTCCCCCAGGAAAAACAACTTCATTCAGCAATTCTTCGATTCCTTTGAACTTTGCATAGGAAACCACCTGGAAATGGATGATAAAACAGTTTTAGCAGTGGAAAGTGCAAAGCACATCGCACAGCCTAATACAGCCTGGTATCAACAGAATGTTTCATCCATGGATAGTAAATAATGCCTTTCTTTTCTCGGGGTGTTACTCAGTTCAGACCAACACGCTTGTGATGTGTTCACCTTTCACTAGTGAGCATATGAAACTGCTTTAGCTTTCTGCATCTAGACCTGCCATGTATTTAATAGCATGCATGTAACTGTGTTTTAAAATTCACCTGGATGAAGTTGAGACCTCGCAAGGTTCTGACTTACACAGCTCGTGTTCAGAGCTGCCATTCAAGCATCCTCTACTCCGTACTTCTTTGTGTGGTTCCAGTCATCCTGCTCTCCCATGTTGTCACACAAGCTGGGGAGTCATCCTGCACAGACCCTTTGGGAACATTTTGCGTTAGCAGTGTGAAGGCTCAAGGCTGCTCCACTGAAGTCAACAGCCAGACCCCCACTGGATTTGGGCACTACCTCAGCCGTAAGGAACACAGTGACAGCCCTTGAAAACGTTTTCTCTCCTTCTGCACACAAAGATATCTCTATTTTGGATTTTCTTCCTTTATCCTTGGCCTGAGAAGAAGGTAAAAAGCATGCTCAGGTATCACTCTGTGTTCGGGCTGGCTGAACAGCGAGTACACATCCATAGCTCTTCACACTTGAACTTCTCTGCTGTGCCACAAGGTGCTGCTGAGACAAAATGTGCTGGAACACCTGAGTGCCAGCTGCTGGCAAACAGAGGCCATGGGGGCTGCCAGTGCCAACACCTCTGGGTCATCATGGCTCCCAGGTGCACACCGAGCCCAGACACTGCTGGGCTGGAGCCAAGGAACTCCTCGAGAACCACTGCTATTGCCACCCCTGAACCCTTCTTATTCTGAGGTATGTGCTACGCGTTCTGGGGCTTTCAGCCATACAGAGGTTTGGTATGTAGTTTATAGGCTCTCTTGAAGGTTGGGATTTCTTGAGCTATAATCTAGTTTCATGCTGTTTAAATGTCTTCCTTTTGGAACACACCAGGTTTATCACTGCAGTAGGCAAGGACCCTCCAGTGGTGGGAGAATGATGACCATGGATATGATTATGCATCAAGCTCGTTAATTGCACCTGAGAACTTCACTTATATATCCTTAGGGTTCACTATGCACACTAGTCAAGATATGATTGGTCCCATCCAAACGATTACCAACATACGATTGGCTAAGCATGATGTTACATTTGTCAAACCCCTCCCTCTGGCCGTTTGCACCTCTGCTTTTTGCTTCCTAAAAGGAGTTCTTCCGTACTTTCCCCACTGCTCAAGGTCGAGCTGTCCATGTCAGTGATGGGCTCCTCACCATCAGGTCGCTGTGGTCTGCAGCCGTTGCCACTGTCCATGGCCCTGCTCACTCATTCCCCAGCAATTCCCCCTTTTTCTTTTTGAAGAACCAAGACTTGTTCTTGCAGTTTAACAATTGAACCCTTTATACAACTCATAATGTGACAGACAAGAACAATCAACAAACAATGCCTAGAATCTTTAAACCCGTTAACAACAGGTGTTGAGCCCAGGAACCCAACCCCCACCTACCAAACACATTTTGAAACCAACTATCAAGGCCATTTGTGTTTTGTTGTATCTCAGCAGTATGCTTAAAATAACCTGTTTCCATTGTCCCATTTCTTCCTAAGTATAAGCTAAGCATTATCACAGTAACACTGTTCTGAACCACTCTATGTATCCAAATACCAAAGAGATCTTGAAACTACCGAACAGGTTTTGAAACCAACTACCAAGGCCATTTGTGTTTTGTTGTATCTCAGCAGTACACTTAAAATAACCTGTTTCCACTGTCCCTTTTCTTCCAAAGGATAAGCTAAGCATTATCACAGTAACACTGTTTTGAACCACGCTATGTATCCAAATATATTTTGTATGAAGTTTTATTCAGTGATACCATGAAGCTACCTCACACCGCATTGGTCACCTCTATGTTCTGTCATTCCATTTGCTTTAACTTTTGTCCAAGACACTATTTTCTTCTCATGTTCTGACAGTAGATGATTTTTGCAGCTGCAGTAATGGAAGGAACAAGTAAGGCAATGGTTGTGGAAAGAGGTAGCTACTTAAAATCACGTTATTGGAAAACATATTATGGGACACACAATCCCTTCTTTACATCTCAAATACAGCAGGAGACTGAAGTTTAAAACAGTCGCTCAGTTTACAGGAACTTCCTCAGTCACTAAGAGAAAAGCAAGTTGACAGAGGTTTGAATTAAGCTCATGAGAAACAGGTTCTCTTCAATCTTCTACTTGGCCACTCCTTCCACTACCAACATCATCCACATCATGCAACATGAAGTTGCTTAAGGAAAGAATATAGGCACCTCAACCATAACGTAGCTGCTACCTGCAGCAACTAGAAATACTTACCTGGCCTTATTGTGGACAGGAGTATCTAACTTTTACTATGATGGAAATGAATGCAGGTTGAATATAATTAAAATGGCACCCTGTCTGTTGCACACTTAACTAAACCAGCTTTCAGTTCTATTGCTTCTGCAACTATGACTCTTCTGAGAATTTGAACACCTTCAGAAAAAGCCCTAGTATCACAGAAGTAATGTTTAATATTGTAACAGTAGCTAGTTGAGCACAACATAGCACTTCTCTCAACTTTTTCTCAGGTCATTTAACTGAAAACCATTATTCTGCACTAGTGTGTTTAGAATACACAAGTCATTTAAGTTTTCTCCAGCAAACTTTAGTCACTGCTTTATTTCCTGGGGTCTTCATAATACTAAGGATTGCCCTGTAAGTTCATTTCAGAATACGTATTTTTTCATTAGTTAAAACATTTAGGTTTTGCTCTAAAGGAAAACTTGCTTTTTATGGAAAGATACAATACCTGTGCCTATCTTTTGTGAGAGTCTGTTTCATCTTTAACGGTGTTTAGATAACATTTTAGAGTCTGATTGGCCCTCTCCACTATTCCCTGACCCACAGGACTGTTTGCTATTCCTCGCTCATGGGTTATTTCCCATCTACCCATAAATTCCTTTAACCTGCTGCTTGTGTATCCTCTAGATGTTTCTGTCTATAGAAGCCTTTTTTATCAATTTATAAGTCTTTAGTATCATGAAGTGTTCAAAACTGTTCTAACCAATGTGAATCCTACAGGTTCTGTAGAACACTTCTATTTGTAGTATACTTATAATACCAAAAGCATACCATAGTCACATTGCAGAAAAACGGCACAATAGGTTTTGCAAGAACAGAACTTCTTTAAAAAAGGTGGTTAAGTATACTTAACTCTTAAGTTTTTTAACGTCTAGAAAAAAGCTGTTTCCAACTCCTACAAAACACAGTGAAAAGACATCCCAACCAGAGTTGAAAAACTATGCAGAGGTCAGTATCATAGGAAGGAGCCAGAAAGTTTTATACAAATGAAGCAAGTGAGCAGTTGAAAGCATTTACACTTTTCCCTGCTGTTACCTAGACAAACATACAGTAGTCAGGTAAAAATACACTACCACTCTAAGTCCTGTAATATGTAAGCATTTGTTTTCCCACCAATTTTCATCTATCGAAATATGTTACCTGTTAATACTGGGCAAAACTATTGGTAAAAGTGTTTAAATACTTTTAAACTATGATTAAGAGACTTCTATTAGCGGAAGCACTTGCGAGCATCAGGCGGGCGCGGTGGCTTGTTACCTCTCTTACCACCCAAACGGGGGAAGGCCGTCGCCGGGCACACCCGTGCTGCAAACGCTCAGGCGGCTGCCTCACCCACCCTTGTCGCCACCTCGCCCATTGCTTCCTTCACTGCATCGACCAGAAATGCTTGCTCCCCCACTGGTACCCGCGACATCCGCTCTAACATATCCTCAATTGAGGCACCCGGGGGCATCTGATAGCGAATACGCTTAGTACCGGCGTTAGAATTTTCCATAACACATTGCTTTAAAAGAAGAATTCCCTTGCTCCAATCCGGTACCTCAGGCCTTTGCAGGGCTGCGGTCAACCTATCAACAAACTTTCCAGAAGACTCTTGTACACCTTGTTTCATACTCATATACGATGGGAGACCGCCTTCGGGTTTTAGATGACTAATCTCTACCTGGGCAGTTCGCATCGCCTTGCCCAGTACCTCTGGCCACGATCGTATTTGCATCTTAACAGCTGAAAACTTACCCCACAAGCTGCTCCAGCGTAATCTCGGCTAATGGATCTTCTGGATGCTGCGGGGCGGCGGCAGAGAACTCCGCCTGTCTCCGCCAATGGGCCATGAATAACATTACCTGTGATTGGGGAAAAATCAATCTCATTACCATTCTAATATGATTAGGACACAACAATGACCCCAACCAAATATATTGTAACATTTGTCTAGTCGGTTCCCCATGCAACCCACTATCATTTACCGTAGCCCGTAACTGCACCAACGTTTTCCGTTCAAAAGGAACCCATGCAGCCACCTGTCGTCGTCCCCCCCCCCCCCGCATGTGTCGTGTAAACTACAGGAAACGCTCTCTCCGTTATTATCCCGGACTAGCAAGCCGGCGCCAGTCCACCCGTGGTGCCCGCAGGTCCGAGGGTCGCGAGCGGCTCTCCGATGCAGGTCCACCCGTCGCAGACACAGCCGGTTCCCCGGGGGCGGCTGATGCGAAAGGAGTAGAAAGCAGACTCGCTGACGAACGTCTCGGGAACTCGGCCGCCGTAGGCTGGGGGGTGCCGTCCGCAGCAGAACACTCTGGAAATTCAAGCGGCGCCGACGGCTCTGCTCGAGCAGCCTCGGCCGCAGCTACTCCCGGCCGCCGCACCGGAATCGGCATTCCGGAGGAGGGCGGCAACCAGTCGTTACCCCAGTCACCGCCCAGCTTGTTAGCTGCCTTCCTGGCTACTTTCCTTTCGGCATGATACCCCTGCAAACTGTCCATCACCTCTTCCCACGGAGCGAACATTTTCTTTGCAGTTTTATCATTCTTAAGTTGAAACAATCCGATTGAACGCCCTACGGCTATCAGGGTCTCTACCTCCTTGGACCCTACACTCTTTACTCCCCGTTTCTCAAGAAACTTAATGAGTAAACTTACGGCTACCTCTTGTTCCATTTTAGCCAAGTCACGCAGGTAGCTCCCGACGATTCCGCGCACCGGGCTTCCCCAAATTGAGGCCCTTATTGCCCTACGGCTGTGGCACTCCGTAGCCCATCTGCACTACTCCTCTGTCTCTACCGTTTCTTCTTTCACCCTCTCTGTCCTTGCTCGGGGGCCACTTGCGATAGGCGAGGACACTCCAGTGGTGGGAGAATAAAAACAATTAAAACGAACATGCATCAAGCGCCTTAATTGTGTCTGAGGGCTTCACTTATATATCCTTAGGGTTAATTATGCACACTAGTCGAGATATGATTGGTCACACTCAAACGATTGCCAACATACGATTGGCTAAGCATGATGTTACGTTTGCCAAACCCCTCCCTCTTCAGGTTTCACCTCTGCTTTTTACACCTCTGCTTTTTGCTTCTTAATAGGGGTTCTTCTGTGCTTTCCCCACTGCTCAAGGTCGAGCCGTCCTTGCCGGTGATGGGCTCCTCGCAGTTATGATGCCGTGGTCTGCAGCCGTTGCTACTGTCCATGGCCCTGCTCAAACATCCATTCCCCAACGTATCACCAGGTGCTTTTCCGGCCCCTTTATGTAGACAACACCCAAACACAACACATCTGAATGTTGGCAAAGGGGATGTGCCAGCCTGGATGACCCTCCATCCAGACAAACCAGAGCTGGGTGCCTGCTCTGCTGGATGCCGCTGCATCTGCTTTGGCTGCACTAATAGCCCAAGTTTTCACAGCTGCCAGGCTGGGCTCCATTTACTCTGATTTTACATGCCTTTTAGGAGCTGGCCTAGCTTGCAACAGCACATAACTTTAACATTAGACTTAAAAAATGAGCCTTTGATGCTTTGGAGCTCCATGTGCATACTCTCTCCTCAACCAGGAAGCACTGAATAGGAAGCTGATGGGCAGTGTTACTGAGTGAGGAATGTGAGTTGCTCTGTCTATTTCAGAATGTTTCTGAGTGAAAGAACAAACTATTGCCATTCACAACAGAGAACTGAAGCAATGGATAGGTACCTCATGTAAAAACCAGAGCCAAGCCTTGCTTTCCCACAGGCAGAGACATTTGCCCATATGTTGGTTTGATCTGCTCAGAGCAATTTACAGTCACTGGGCAGAATGTGAACTTGGTGATTTGGTTTCTGTAAGGCAGAGCTATCATGGTGAATGTAGGAATATCTTACTCATAGCTTCAGAACTTGTACAGCTATCATACAACCCTTTTCTTTTTGTGATAGCTGTGTTCAAGTGGACACCAAAGATGCCGTGACTAATGATGTGCTTGCCATCTGTTAGCAACATCTCCATGAGAATTAATTAGCAAGGGCCTGAGAGCCCTCTGTTTACAGCCTTCCATGAAAATAATACTGATTGGCACTGACACAGTATTAAATTGCTTCCCCTTGTAAGATGGCCCTTTTGACAGAAGCTTAGCCCTGCCACCTGTCCCCTTGGCTGGCCATTCCTTTCCTCAAATATTCCTCTTCTGAGCTGAAGCATAATGAACGCAAGAACGTTTTAGAGTGTAATTGTTTCTTGATGCTAAGAACACGAAGATGGACCTCACTGTTGTTGGTGTCTCACTCCCAGACTACTGTTCTCTTAAGGACACACTCTCAGTAGGACATTAATGTTCCTGCCAGCCTCTTTTGCATGCATCTCCTACACTGAAGCTGCTTATTGCTTTATCTGCTAGGCAAAGAGCAAAGTTCAGCTCTGAAACTCGCTTTGAGCAGACACCTGCAATCTCCTGCTTTCTGGATGAGCTTCATTGCTCTGAGTAGTTTCACATGTGAGCACTTGCGGTCCTGAATCTGATGTTCTGCAAATATCCTGTGATACTGATTTACAGCCTCCTGCCCTGGTAACTGCTGCTGCAAGACACTGCCAGAGAATGAGGAAAGGTCAAACCCACAACCAAGGCGGGTTCATTCACCCTCCCAACACTTCCCCCAGACTCTCCCCTCAGTTGGAATCTTTAGATGGCTTTCAGCAAATGTTTTTGGAAGATTTTCTTCACCTCTAATCAGATGGCAAAAGTGTTTGTTTTATTTAATCATGGCCGTGAAACTGAGCCTGTATGGGGGTTTTTATCTTCCTTCTTTTCAGAGGGACCTTTTTGGTTTGCCTCTCTCTTCAGGACCACATGAGATTTGGCTGGTGATGAAAAGACCAAATGGGCCCCACTGAAAGCTTTCAGAACGTGCAGCATTCAGCTCAGGGGCCTGGCAGGTCTCTGGAGAAGGTACAGACTGACCACTGCTCAACTCAGATGCAGAAATCATGCTCATTTCAGTATCTGCAGTTACCTACGATGTGTAAAGGCCCACGAGCAGTCTCGGTAGTGGGAAGAGAATTCCTGCCTGTGTTGGATGGGGAGTCAGTATGGTCACAGGACTCACAATGTGGAGCTCGGGACAAGACCATTTGTCTGTGGAAAGACTGACTTCTGAAAACTGTTTTTGCAGAAAGAGAGGTGACGGTTCTGAATGGAGTCTGGGAGCAGAGCAAGGCTGGGGAGAGCTGTTAACATGAAAAGTCTACCTCCTGAGTGCTCTCTGCAGGAGACACCTGGTTTGGGGTCCCAGCTGAGCTGCTGCTTAATAGCTCGTCTGGGTGCCAAAAAGCTGTTTCATGACATTCTTGGCTTAAGCATTGCAAAAGCAGTGGAACATTTTTGCTAAACAGAGCCTTTAGTCTTTAAATCATTGCTTTCTGGATGAAAACCCAAGAAAATTGAGCGCAATGTCAGAATGCTAAAACTTTAGTGTTCAGTCAGACATAGTTTTGTGCTGAATCTCAATGGCTGGCTCCAAGGTTTCCTGATGTATATGCTAGCAAATAGTCGCCCTTTTGTATGACTAGTAATCTGCCATGTCCTCTGAGCATCATGGATGAGCTCGTGTTCCATCAAGTGCACCTCTGAAAACTACTTTAAGCTCAGCTAATGAATCTTATGTTACTTCTAACATTAATACTTGGGAGATTTAAAAGCATTCATGAAATGGAACTTGCCCAACCTGCAGCTGGAAAAACCAGGACATTTTCTTCTGGAAAAATAATAAAGCCTTGGCCACTTTTCAGCTCTGTTTCTGTGCAGAATGGATCAACTGCTCTGTGCTCAGTGAAGAATTCTAGAAATGCTAATGAAGTCATTCCTGATAAGAGGAACATAAACTATTTCTTTTGCTAAACAACAGTTTGCTTACAGGCCAGTTCAGTGACCTGTGATTTATTGCATGTCTGTGTCCAAGACACTTTCTAGTAGTAAATCTCTTTCCACTTCCCTTCATAATTTTTTTCTCATTCCTCATGAATGCTCGGACTATAAGATTCAGTGCAAGTAATGATGAGGACAGGGAGAAGGCATGCAGCCTCTGTGGGTCCTGGGGGGAGAACAAGAAACGCACATACAGCATCGAATCACTTCATAAATTAACCAGATGGATAGAAGTGACTTTCCCAGGATGACCTGTAGCAGGAAGGTGCTGAATTAACTCTTTACCGGCATTTTGTGTATGGCATTTGTATCTTTCACACTGAAGCTGTACTCATAGAAGAGCAACTGTGCAACAGTATTGGAACCATTTCACATCGATTTGTGGGTTAAACCTTTGTAATTAGTCAGCCAAAATGTGTTATCAGTTTAGCTTCATTTCCCAGCTGCTCTCTCCTGTCATTCCTCATTAGTGTTTTCAGGATCCTGGTGATGATGTCACCCCTCGAAACTTCCCCAAAGCTCCCCAGTGTTCATTCCCAATGATTAATGAAGGTATGAAAACTATGAGTGCTTCCAAATCAAATATGTGCATAAAGGTAAGCACAGTGTGCAGGAAAAGATGATTAAAATAAAGAATTGCGTGTTTCCTTGAAGCTCAGCAGCCTGTCGGTCCTGCAGCAGTTCACGGCTCAGTGGAACTTTTGTGCAGCCCACCAAATACTTTTTCTAGGGGCAAAAAGTACCCAGACAAGTTTGACTGTTAGACCTGTTTGAATTTCATTTTATGGCTGTGGGTTTCACATACCTGCGACATTAAAAGGACAAAAATGGGCTCTGTGCTTCAAGGGATAGGTCTGGCAAACCCATACATCAATTGTCTTGAAAAGTGTGGGTCCTGAGGGTTATTTCATTTCGATCGTGGGTTCTTAATGAAGCAAAATAATCAATGGATATTGTGAAGTTTTGGCTCGCATTAGGGGAGCTCAGAGGTGAGTTGTGGCAACGCTATGCACTCGGGAGTCAGATTTGTCAGGAGAGAAAGTGCAGTGCTCTTTATGAACTGAATGAGCATTGTGTTTAGCTGGGCTTTGCCAAGGCCTCTGGAAATGTCTAATTCATGTGGAAGCAGGCTCAGATGCTTACCCACTGAAGCAGCATAGTGTTTCGCATTCCAACAGAGCACCCTCTTAAAACAGGCATTCCCACTCTAAGCTTTGTGTCTGTCTCCTCGGTGTATCTAAGTTGTTTAAGCCACAGTAAGAATGGAAACCCTCGACAATGATATTCCTTTAGCAGAAGGTGAAACAACGGATCGCACCAGAACTTCTGTCAAACACAGCGTACAATTATTCTATGTGAAACGTTTACTTTCACAGTAACAGTTTGTATGCCATTTTGCTCAGGCAGCACAACATTTGTCAACAAGGTCAGCAAAAACAGGGTCCAGGAAAAGCATCATTTTTTTAGAATCAGAGGCTCTAAATCCAAAAGTCTAAATCCACAACTGTAATTCAAAAGGGCCTGTCCAGCTGCTCTCTAGCAGCAAAGCACATTCAGTTCTCTATGTATCTGAGGGGGGATTAATCAGAACATATTAATGCCTAAACTGGGGATAACACATCCAAGCCAGTGGAAAGAAATGAAATTTTTTCAGGGCATGATTAATTTCCTAAAGTAGGTGCTAAAGGAGTAAATGATACAATGAAAAAAATTCCCAATGAAATCAGGTAAATACAGCGGATAATTTATCATCCTAAAGTATGGAATGACAAAGAATGTCTATTTCCTCAGTAACAGCTTTCCAAGGTGCAAGACATTTATTCTTCTGGCAAAAAACAGTTGTCCCCTGAGGTTTGTGCAGGTCTAAACTGGCCTGATTTGACCAGCTAAGTAATTGTGTCCCCACTCTGCATGACATCCCTAAACCAGTTTTTGTTCTACCTGAAGGTCTTGAGGTGCTTTATCTTTTAGATGTCCTATCAAAACTAATTGGAGCTTGAATACTGGATAGTACAGGGTAACTAAGCATACTGGAGCTTGTAAGATCTGGACCAGGCTCTGAGAGGAAGGAGAAGACGAGTTAAAGGAAAAAGGCATACCCCCTTCTCCTGCCTTAAATGGGAAGAATTTGGAGGAGCTGTACCCCCAACATCTCGACTGATTTTGTTTTCCTGGTGGAAAACATCATCTTTTCCTGATCTTGTTATTAGTGGACAATAGCTTTGTTTGAAGAATAATACTGGGACCTCTACTGGGTTTCTTGCTTAACAGTAACTACACAGGCACTTGCCTGCAATGCTAGCCCGTAGTGAGTGAACACTTTCTAACAAAGAATGTGTTGGAGGCGAACAGAACATAAAAAGAAGGTAAAACTATGGAGTAAATGATTAATTGTGAATCATTCACACAGTTCTACTAACAGTCATCTGGAAAAAAGTTAACAAATGAAGGAGGATGACTGAAGTGTGTAGTATATATAAATCAATCCAAGAGACATGAAGGGTTACTTGTTGGTTGTGGAGAAAGATGGGATTGATGGAGTAATACAGTGAATAAAGCAGAAAATGAGAATAAGATAAGCAAAGAACGGGTGCACATTTGGCTGGATGAAGTTTTCCTGTTCCAAAATACCTTATGGCTGCACTGGTGGCAGTTCATTCAGTAAAGTTTTGCTGATGGTTACTATTTTACGCACATGGTGTGAAACTGGAAGAGTGGCCTCTATCACTCTGCTTTTCCTTGAAACGGACTGCTTTAATTTAGAAGTCAATAAACACCATGCATACTCACAGCATCCCAACTATTGAAAATTGGCAGACGTGAACTTCCTCCCACTGGGAAACCGAGGCTTGGCTTTCAAAATTCATATTTTTATGTCCTTGCTAGTTCTCTTTTATTAAAATAAGTGATTTTTTTTTTTTTTTTTAACTCACTAAAATATGTGCTTTTGCCGGGGGAAAGCTGATGTTAAAAGAAACCTTGTCTCCCATTATGAAGCCCTTATGATAGGAGCTGAAAATGTGTTAAGAAAATGTTGCTTTTCCTTCATCTTCAACTTTACATTAACCTTACCTCCATCTCATGAAGGCTCGAGAGGGTTTCACTTGGGCATTTGGCCATCTTTTGGGTTTCGTTTTATTATTTCCACTTAAACATTCATGGCTTGAGCCCAAACCCATGAAACTCCATGGTAACACTCCTGTGGAGTCTCATAGACTTTCCAGCCTTGGAGTAGAGCCTTGCTCTGAAAAAACCCAACCAAGCCAAACTGAAAAAGACAAAAATGAGCTTGTGGGTTTGTGTGATTGTCCTCTTCCAGAGATTTACGTACAACACGAGCAGGAGGAGACTCTTAGCTGCCACTTTGATAAACACGTGCCACTGAGGTTACATGGCATTCTACCCCCTCAGTCATCTTTAACTGCAATAAAGTGCCTGCAGGCCAAAACCTGCCCTCTGACACCTGTAAGCTCTGGAGTCTCATGGATTTAAACCTAGTAAACAGTTCTTTCTAAGACTTTTCAAGGAAGAATATAACCCATCTCATTGATTCTGCAGGGCTGAGAGGAATTAGGAGCTGTAACAGCGTCTTGCTTACTACAGTTTCCAAGTGCAACCCAAGAAACATACAAACGAGTAAGTTTTGAGTCACTTTGAGCTCCCTCCAGATTCTTTCAGACCATTCAGGTAATATTTATCTCTAGAATAATTCTACTAACAGTCACTCATGCTAATAGCATTGCCATCTTCAGAAGCCATCATTGTTACCAAGGTGTTCTAGAACTGGTTTGCATTTTGCATCTGTGAGCTTTTTTTTAGGGGGAAGCATGATATTTAATTGAAATAGAGAAGGAAATGATAAAAAAGTAGGCACTATGCCACACAATAGCAATAGAGTCAGTATAATGTTCTCTTCAAGGAAGGCAGACACCAAACTTAGCTGTTAAGCTACAAAGCATGAGTACCACTATTGCCTTTTAAACACAAGTAGGTTGGAAAACTTTGCAAGAAGTAGGAAAGAAGTCCTTGGATCATTTATATTCTCATTAACAGATTGCTAACACTTTAAGTGCATGGATACATTTTGTACGCAGGGAGAGGTGCATTTTCTTTAGTCAGTTTTACATCACTGGTTGTTGTATGAAGATGCCACTCACTCTAGTGCTGAGGAAAGACTGAAATCACTTTCTTCTCTGTAGTCAGCAATTATGTGTCAAAAACGACAAAGTTAATTTCCCATGAGTAAAATCCTACTCTTTGACTCCAGTTGTAAATCAAACAAGAAACCAATTCAGACGTCAAATTCTTAGATATGTCAAATTAACCATCCCTGTGCTAAGCTGTGCCCATCTCTACTGGAAGGAGGCGAAGATCAGCAGTAGTCTCAGCAGCAAGATTTCTTCATTCTCTTACAGCACCTTCAGGTGCCTCAAAATAGTCACAAGGGCCATGATAGATTGTAGGGCATTTTGGGTAGCCTCAGGTTACCAAAGTGATGCTGGAGGTCACTTGGGTAAGGATTGCAGGAGAAATACAGAAACATTTGTCCATGTCCAATTTAAATCGGATACAGTCTTTGGAGCAGAGACTATCTTTCTGCTGTTTTACAATAAGGTCAGTGTTCTCGCAGTTACAGCTGGAGCTCTTTGATTAGTACCAGCCTGCAAGTGATCAGGAGAAAGATAATACAAATATTGGAAATACAGTGTATATGTGATGTTTAATCAGGTGTGATGACAGAAGGCGGAAGGAATTTCATACGATTACTTAGTAGGCGCAAGCATGCACCCTGGTAAAAGAAACTTTTGGTTGGAGGTAATTTTGCTTGAAAACCCCCAAGTAGATGAATTAGTTGATTGGTGCGCCATTGGTTATTTCTAAGAGCCATGCTGCAGCAATTTGAGTGAAAACAAGTAGGGGCGGGAGAATCTGGAGAATCTGGGATGGTTCTGCTCAAACCACCCGACAATAACAAAAAGCTGGGAGGGATCAGAAGAATCAATAAATTACTCTTCTTGTTTTCTGTCTGGCCTCCTCTGCTTGTGGCTGCTCCCTTCTCAGCTACTCTCTGGGTAACAGTAATTGGAGCAAGGGGATTGTTTGGTTCAAGGCTGAAAACAGGTTTTAGCAGCTATAAATACCGATTAGTAGCTGACCCGTTCAAAATCTAAGGGGCATGTTAGATTCTTTTGTTTTTGTAAAAGAAATGTTTTCTTAAAAGAAATCCTTTATATATATGTGTGTGTGTGTGTGTGTGTGTGTATGTTGAGTTTTCATACAGTGGCCTGTTTTGATGAGTGTAACTACTTTTGATGAATGAAGCGTTTGAAGCTTCACTTGTCAGATATTTGCCCCTTTTGAGACTGGAAACTATAATCATATTCCAAGATAAACTTGCCCTGAGAAAACTGGCGAAACACACAGCACCAGGCTACAGACACTGTGTCCAAGGTGTTCTACTGTATACACAGCTCCTCTGGGGGAAGATGAAAAAAGAAACGACACGTAAGGGATATGAAGTCACATTACTTAATGAGTATTGGAAGGCACTCAAAGACAGCAGCAATTACCATGGTAGAAGGACCAACTAGCATGAGACAGGGTCAAAAACTACACTCTTAGTAGACAAAGGGTGTTACAGACAATGAGAAGACGTTTGTGTAATCCTAGTTACGAAAGCTGGGTAATGTGTTGGTGCACACACAGACCTCAGATTGTGGTCCCCAAGCAGCTGAGTTGGGATCGCACGTACACATTCACTCCGTGAGGCAGGCAGATGAAATCAGTGACTCCAGCCGTTGCTCATGGTAGCTCAGCACATTCCCTGCTGACCTGGCTGAAAGAGAGCTTTTATGAAACACAACAGATTAAAGAAACAAGTGATGTAAAATGTAATGTCATCATGGATGCAGGGTTTAGGGCTGTATAAACAGCTCTGGACTGAAATCATTAGACTCTCTCTGCTCTGGAATGGTTCAATATTTTTAAAGGATTAAAATGCCTTTTCCACCCTTTGCTCTTCCTTACTAATTTGTATGTCAACATAAGTATTTGTCAGTGTTTTTCGTGCTTTCCTAAGTTCAGGAAATCTGTGAATTCATCATATAAAGGGACTGAGCCTTAATTCCTGGGCCTGCTAGTCCTGGATCAAAGCTTTTGATATATTATTCCTAACTTCTTTTATTTGGAAAAATGTAGCCAATACCTCTAGCAGACAGCATGGACCTGATCCAGAATCCACTGAAGTTATTTCAAATACTCTGATCATGTTCCATGAGTTTTGGTTCAGGTCCTGTGGCTTCAATCCAACACAGCACTTGAGCTCATATGTAGTTGCTCAGGAGCTTAACTTTACATGCAAGTATCAATGCTCTACCAGATTGACATGTTCTTATCAGCCAGTACAAGTAGACTGGCTCTGCATAACTGCTCAGATGGCATCCACTGGATAATATTCTCAGTTGCAAAGCTGAAAAGGGTTTTCCACGTGTCAGGTTAGTAAGTAGCTCTCTAACTAATAAATCCCAGCAAGTCTTTCCTACAATAAGCCACATAGCATTGTCACAAAAACATAAAGTATGCTTGTAAGGAATGCTTCCCTTTCAGGGCTAGGATACTAGAAAAAAACATGAAAATAAACAGAAGGTTACATAGTAAGGCAAAAAAGTGTTCTTAAAAGTAATTCAACTTTAGGAAGCAAGCACAATTTTTACTATCTTTGTGGACAATGGCAAGGTGATTTTCTGTCAAATAGCAATCCTGGCTGAGTTTTTTCACTCTTGTTTTCCCCATTATGCTTTGATCCTGGCTGGAAATAAGCTGTATTTAAGGGCAAAAGGCCTTTTTGATACTTCCAATAATAATTACAATAGCTGCCTTATTCACTATAAAGATCCATTGCCATCTTGTGTAGGATGTGGAGAAAGGAGATTACAAACTCATGCTGAGCATAGCTGATCATCAAATAGTAATCAGAGAGAATTTCAGTCTAGTGGGTGAATGACTCACAGTCACCACTAACTCTAATATTCCGCTATGTTTTTCTATAGGAGACTGCCATCAGACCTCAGGAGCAGCAGTTGTCCATACTTACTCAGGAAGTTGCTCTACAGTGTCATGCCTTGATTGGGCACTAAGGATGAACTCAGGACTGCTGGCCTGTGATTTGTTAGCCACTGGGGGAGAGGTTTTCAAAACACACATTCCTGGGAACATCAGACATATGTTTCTCTTTAAATCAACCTGAAGGTGTCATTTCTGTTTCCCAAACAGATGAGTGTAACACAGACAGCCTGGGGAGATAGCAGTCAAAGCCGATGCTCTGGCTGATGTTGGCAGGTGCCCACCTCCAGGATGCAGTTACAGCATTGGTGCATCTTAACACGGTGAGGTGTCACCAGCTAGTCTGCTAGATGAGTTATTCTATTCTGTAGAGGACTGTAAAATCTTTTGAGAACTTCAAGTTGGGGTGTTCTAGAAATCTGAGTTAATACCAATTGGAAGCATATGATATATTGTGTTCCTGTGTTTTCCTTAGTTCTCAGTGTAGTTTCGCAAGGGACCAGTTTCAATCTTCAGGAAACTTCATTGCTTTTAATGAGGTTACTCAAGAGGTGCATTTGATCTTCTGCTGACAATTTTTAGCCTTGAGAAAACTCTTTATGCTTTGAGACAAAGGGCTTAAAAAAGTAATAGCAACATTTAATAGCATAATTACTCCACATTATTTTGCATTCTTTGACTTCGCTTAAATGAAACACATTGCATGCTGAAGTGATCTTGTAGGGAGGATTATTCAAACAAGATAAAGTCCCCGCTGAATGTAATGTCAGTTCTTTTTATGCATGCTGAGTAACCTGCTGTGCTTTGGCAGCTTTAAGACTGAGCCATATCATGCTCATATTGGAAGCATGCAAATGTCTGAGCTAGCAGTTTGAAATGGGGCCGAATAGTTATTACTTCAGGAATGTTAATTATTACTTTTATGTGGATAAACTCTCTGGAGCTGCATCCATTTAAAATTCAACCACAGACACTATGCACGAGTTTGATTCAGGCTCAGTGTTATATTTTTTCTTTGTTTATATATTGGTAATGGTACCATGCTGGTGTCAACAGACTAAGACCTTCTGAAGTGAATGTAGAAATAAATATTATTGTTAAAGAAAGGATGAATCATTTGCAGTCAAGCAAAACTGAAGATCTGTTGAGCTGCAGAAAACCCTGGCTTGAGGCCCTGAATAAAACAGAAATCACATCAAAACGTGAAATAAAAGTGAATTAACATTAATGCAAGTGTGCAAGTACTGTATTCTTAAAGAACGAAAAGCCAACGCAGAGCCAGAGGGCAAAGCCTGCGCTGCAAAAGAACATGTGCCAATCCAGCAGGTTTCCTTGAAGACACTGCAATTTCGCGTCCCCAAGGCTTTATGCTGGGAGGTGGTTTGTGCTTGCAGCTCTTGTGGAGGTTTCCCTAACAGAAAGGCTTGTGAAAATGAATCAGTGCCCCATGTTTTCAAACACGGATTTTACCTGTGTGGCTTAGTAGTGATTTGAGATGAAAAAAGAGGTCATTTTAAACAATTTGGATTCAAACCTGGTATCTCACTTTTGTATATTGTGTATGGTGTCTGGATGTGCTTTCAGTGTGGGGTGTTACTGCTTGTGGTTTAAAAACAGCTCTTTCACCAGCTCTGGTCAAATCTTAGAAGGCATTAGCAACGACCTTACTAAAAGCAAGCAAACTGTATGGGAAAAAATGGGGAGCTAAGGAGAAAGAAGAAAACCGATTTGACATACGTTGGCAGGAGTCCATGGAAGGGTTTCTTATAACTGTTTTATCAGTTTTGGATTTCCATACCTATCTCCAGGTCAGGTGCATGTGTGCGCTCAAGAGGAATTGCTTCTGACTTTGCAGTGCCATTCACCTGGAAAGAAAACCAGGACACTGAAGCCAGAGAGAAAGCAGCACAGAGCAGTGCTGGCACAGCTGCAATAAAAAAGGCTGCTCTGAACTCATAGAAAAAGGTTGATTCCAGAAGGAGCTGAGAACAGCAGAGATACAAAACGTTTTTATGTCTACAGGGCCTAAATAAAGGTGACAGTAATATTCCAAAATAATTTCCAATTAACTGATTAACCTCTAAAACTACTGGTAATCTGTAACAGCTTTATCTATTCATCTCAGGAGGTTTAAATAGCAGGTTAATAATATCAAGCTTCACTGTAGTTTTACCTTACATTTAAGGTCACCAAGAATGGCAATTCATTAGTGATCCTTGCAAAGTATAAAAGTACAGCATTGTGTTGCCTAAAACTATAGCACTGCTTGCCTAAATTTGCATTTCAAGGCTGGGTAAAGGTAATTTGAAACACAGGCTATCCAAACAGCACTGGATCAGTAGTGGAAAACTCATGCTGTGCCAGTTATCTTAGAGTCTGGAAACATTCACATCACCTGATTGCACTTCTTCCACATTTTCCCATGAATATTCAGATGACAGAACTCTATGAACACAGATCCTCTATGCAAGGAATCCTAATCTTATATATTAATCATGTACACAAGTGCATGTCTGATTAGTTTCTACAAGTGTTAATGTGCAATGTCCTTTTGCCTAAGATTGCCTGATCAAAAGTAAAAGCCAATTGTCCAGACACAAATCACTGCCTCCATATTCTGTGCTTCTGATTTTCTCTGTGTAAGAAATGTCACTCTGTGTGATGACCAAAAAGGAATTTCTTTAACAGCAATTATTTGATGACTTAGAAGTGACATAAGCATTTTAACAGAAATCTGTTTAAGCTCTCATATCAGTATCCTCATGTTATTTGTGTTGTCTGCTGTGCTGATGACACCTGGGCCATTTCTGCTGAGAGCTAAACTGCACGGCATAGTGCAGTGCACTACACTTGCTGGGAATCAATGCACACTGCTCCTATGTTTTGCCATGTTAAGGAGCTCTTTGGCTGTTCCCAGCAGCCTTGGTTTTCTTTGCATTTTCTTCTGTTTAAAGAACTGTTTCTGAAGCAACACCCTGCACTGGGAGCAGATGTAGAAGCGCATTCACTCAAGTCTTCACTTTGTTATCCCTGGGTATTATTATCTATATACTCTAAATATAAACTGGTAATCTCTGCTCTTCTGTTATCTTCCTCTGGATTCACTGTTAAGCCCTCTTGAAATGTGGAGGATGAGTACGTATTGTCCTGGCCAGCTCTCCTGTGAGAGCAAAGGGAAGGAGGGCGCCAGCACCCCAGCTTTTCTGCCTCCACCCCACCAGGAAATGCCCTAAAGACAGGGCATATTCACCAGCATCTCGGCAGGTCTGATATGATGCAGCAGGAAAGGACTTAGAAGCACAGCCTGGTGTGTATGGCATGCCACCAGCAAGCAGCGTGGTAGCTAGGGCTCCTTCTGGTGAATATGGATGGTACGGGGTCAAATCCTTTCTGGCAGAAAAAGGAATGGGATTTTCCACAGCCTGGGGATGCACCCTTGCCAAATCTGAAGCATCAGTGAATCTGACTCCAGTTCCCTCTGGCTTTGAATTAACAAAAATACTGTTTAAAAAAAAAAAAAAAAAAGAAAAAAATCCCGAAAGTATGATTAAATGCCTGGCCACTATTTAAATAGGGGCAAAACTGGAACAGGGCTAAATGCCTGCACAGGGGAGGAACTCTTATTTGAACTGAATCACCCTTTATTAGCTGGATGCTTGTGGTACAGTGTGCAGTTTGCTGTCAAATTTCTTGCCCTCTTCTGCAATCCTCCCAATATACCAAGTTCCAGCATTTGCTTATCTAAATTTTCTTTCCCTCGTTAAGTCATGCCTTGGAAGCGACATAAGCATTCAGGCAGAAATCTGGTTAAAATCTCATTGCAATATCCTCATGTTATTCATGATGGCTGCCGTGCTGATACGTGCCTGCAAGGTAGGAGAACGCGGAGTACAACAGTACCTGAGCATGCCTGAAGAACTCGAGGCAGGTGCAATGTTAAGATCTCCCTTTGTTTCCTTGGTTTCATGGGTTTTAAAAAGACCATACAGGAATGCAGTATTCTGTGGTTAAAACTAATTTGCTTTCTTAAGGTAGCATTAAAAAGGTCATTGACCCACACTTCACATGCTAGGTGGTGGTGGGCAAGTTACTATTTTACTGGCTACATCAGTGGTGTAAGAGTTGCAATTCCTGTGATCCTTATTCCATGTAGTGAAGTTGTGTGGTGAAATTCAGAAGGAAAGCAACATTTTTCTGGCAATATTCACTAGATTTGCTATTCAAGTGTGTGGGAATGCAATTACATTTCCTACCTATAGAAGAAGAAGAGATTTACTGAAGAGTAAGAGATAAGAGAAATAACTTATCCTATTCCTTTCTGGGGTTGGTGGGAGCTTCAGCAAAAGAAGTTGAAGATGCATGTATTGGATCAGAGCCCATTCTAGCTGCTGGCTAATTTTACACAATTTGTGGGCTGTCCAGCCAGTTTTAGGGCTTAAAAAATTGCAAAAGACACAGCAATGTGCTTTCAGGTGGACTCAGATAATATTAAACAGCTTTGTTTGTTATCACCTCTCTGAATAGAATCATAGAATAGTTAGGGTTGGAAAGGACCTTAAGATCATTCAGTTCCAACCCCCCAGCCATGGGCAGAGACGCCTCACACTGAACAACATCGCCCAGGGCTCTGTCCAACCTGGCCCTGAACTCTGCCAGGGATGGGGCAGCCACAGCTTCTCTGGGCACCCTGTGCCAGCGCCTCAGCACCCTCACAGGGAAG
>JAOEHY010051134.1:0-14781 GCA_025447955.1 Psilopsiagon aurifrons
TTTGGTCAGTTTGGGTCAGGTGCCCTGTCTCTGCTCCCTCCTGGCTTCCCCTCCTCCCTGGCAGAGCATGAGGCTCCAAAAGTCCTTGGCCAGACCAATCATCACTAAACCATAACTAAAACCATTGGTGTTATCAGCGCTGTTCCCAGGCTGAAAGTCAAAACCACAGCGCTGCACCAGCTACCGAGAAGGAGAAAAATGACTGCTACTGCTGAACCCATGACAGCTATGTGTCTGCTATTACCTATTTTGCCCAAAGGAAAATCAATGCCTCAGAAATGTTTTCACCTCAGAGCTGAAAAAAATGCTGCTGTGCACAGTTTGTACAGACTAGTCACTCTTATCACCTTGTTTCCTAGAAAGAACCAAAACTCCAAAAAGACTATAAATATTGCTGTAGCAGTAGAAGACTACAATTTTTAATTTAAAAAGAAAAAAAAAAAATATGCTCTCACATCCCAACATCCATCTGTAAAAAAATCATGCTAATGTTAGTGTTAACACCTGTGTTTGAAATGTAGAAGGCCAATGCAGAAAGCAAAATTCTGAAGGGCAGTCTTGGCGTCATGATTCAGTCATGCTTCATTTCAACTGAATAGAAAGTTTTATACATTTTCTTTCCAGTTTCCTAGCTGTTTTCAACTATTCTGTGCTTTCCAGAACATTTTTTTGCCATTTGTTGGAATCTTATGCAGAACTACTGTAGTCAAGTGTGGATATGAGAGCAGGAAAAAGACAGCAAAGGACTCCCTCCATGATCACTGGTGTATCACCACCAAAACCCTTCTCATTGCCTGACCTACTTCCAGAATTTCCATTTGAATAAAATTGATCCAAAATACTAAGATATTGCCACCCAAAATTTTTTTATGAGGTGAAGCAGAGCCAAAATAGTGCAACATTTAACTCTCACAATAAGTTGTTAATTTAACTTCTGGTTTGTGATAATGCCTTTGTTTCTTACAGATGTACCTAAAACAAAGCAAAACCAAACCACTGTAAACTTTAATTACATAATGCAATAGCTGAGTTTTTGGGGTTTTTAAATAGTACAATAACCTTTTCTCACATTTTTTGTTTCTATCCGAGACTAATAGATGCCTGCAGAGACATTCATTACAATGTTCAGTAGATTTTATAAATGGATTTTGCTAGTAGCTTTGCACAGTTACTGAAAGATAGTAAAACTTGGAGAGTTTACAGTTTACAACTCTTAAAAGTTGGAGAAATAAGAATGGAAATAATTTTCTTTGTCTGAAACTTCAAAAGACCTGAGAAGAGAACAAAAATCTTCATGAATCAGAATCACCTGTTGCTGTGGTTTCATTACTGGTTTGAGGTAATTTTACTGCAAACTACTGCCAAAAAGGGTGGTCTCATTCATTGGCCGTGAATTCTTGGCCCTCTGCAACTGTGTGGCTCTAGTGGTCTTGAGGCTGCAACACTACTAATCAGATCAAACTTAAAGCTGTTATATTTGATGTAGGCTTGTACAGTAGCCTAGTAGGCTTCAAATCATTTTATGATATGCTGACATTTGCCTGGTCTTTTCATCATCAATATGTGATTCCAACTCTGCATCTAAAATTCAAAAAATCTGAGAATTAAAATAAATTACTTGTCCTCAGGGAAAATTAGTGTTGTCTCAGCCCAACATAGTAAAGAACAGGAGATAATTGAATGTGTCTTAAATTCAGAAAATCTACTCAGAACAGCTTTTTATGAATCCCCTATAAGACTGCAAGAGGTATAATGATATCGTAGCAATCAAGAATTTGTGAACAAAATAAAGTATACATGTAGTATGCAAGATTATATTTAAAAAGCTGTGTTTGACTTTTATGAGCATATTGCATGCAACTGATAAAAGATTATGCATTTCAGTGAAGACTAGAGCAGACTTGCTCTCACATGGAGAAAAGGCTTGTGTAGTAGTTTGTGCCTACAAACTTCCTTTCTTGGCAAACAACTATGATGTATCATGCTGATCCATTATGGCGACCCTCATTGTCAGGTTAGTGAGCCTCTAAGACCACAGGTGACAAAAACAAATGATCTGCCACACATCATTGCGTTGGCATTTCCAAACCTCTTTTTATAATTATTATGTATAAAAATACTAGAATGTCTAGACTTGGACATTTTAATGTAAAGTTTAAGTTTCTGCAGGTATTTTTCACAAGTAGTTTCATTTTATCGGAAGAGTAATAGCTTCCTGTGAGTGTTAAAACAAGGCTAGTAGAAGTAAGGGTGGATATTCTTATGCAGCTAGTTTAATAACAGCTACATAAGTCTACACCTATGTCTGAAGAGCAACTCTGTTGCTACAGAGTTGTACAGCAACTGATTAAAATAAGCAACAGGTATTCCATTTTAGCTATGAAAAACAAAGACTTGTGCCTGTATCTGTTTTAAAAGAAATAGATTAAAATATTATTCTTGAAAGGAAAAAAAGATGTAAAAATAATAAAAATGTATCAACTATTATGAGAGTGCCTCCAATTGTCAGAATCTCACAGTTCCAGAGGGATGCTTATTGAGGCATTATTCAAACTATGTTGGATTAAATTGGTATAAGAAAATGAATTAATTTGATACTGAAACCCTAGCAAATGATTTGACATTATTAGAAGAAACTGAGGCTAGGGGAACCATAATGACCTGGAAAATGTTTAGACAAAAGAGTAAAGTAAAAATATTGTAATAATAAACACACAGCTCATGCTAAAGCTTGATATATCCTGGGAGCATATCAGAACAAAGGAAGAGAAACACATACATAAGACACAGTGAACACGAAGAGATAACGGATGCTATCACTGCAGCCAGCATCTCCTTCATCTTTGAAATGTAACTGCCTAGCAGTTTATTCAGAATCAGTGAACTCTTGGAAATGCTCTAAACCAAACTTCTGAGCTTAAAAATAGAAACATCTCAGCTTACACCTAAAGTTTTTGAAGCAGATCCAACAGCAGCCATACTGCTGAGGCTTTTGTGTTTGCCAGTGTGATACAGGGGGCATCTGCACATGATGGGGGAGAATGAATGAGCACCCTCATTAACAGCTTGGTTTTTTGCTCATATATAAGTTATGTATCAGAGAACTTGCAATTTAGAGAGCTCATGAATTAATGAAATAATAAATATCTGAATTCACATGTTGGACTAGTATGTACAAAGATGATTCAGCCACTGTTTGATACCTTTGTGTATTTTAATAGTTTTTTTGGGGGGGAGAGATTTATTTCCTTTGATTTTATTTGGTTTTTTTTAAATAAGGTCCCAAAATGAAATATAATATACAGAGCACATTGTGCTGTAAATTTGAGACATCCAAACAGACTATTACATTGTATGCAGATTTATATAATTCCACAATCTGGATCTGATCAAGGTCTCTGTGAGCAAGTTAAGAAATTGTGGGTTTAGAACTGAAAATTAAGAGAAGGTGATTTCAAGACTTCTCAATGCACAGCCAAAGATCATGATTTTTTTTTTCCACAGCTATGAGACATAACAATATTAAACCATATGCTATATTTTTATGTTATCTGTTGTTTCCAAACATCACATTCTATACATGTGTCATAACCAAAATCAGCCAAAAAAATGTCCTGAAGAGACAAACAATGCAAATTATTTACTTCCTGTTACAAGTTATGTGAACATTTTTCCTATTTACATTTCTCTAGCCACATCCATTTTAATATGAAAATACCAATACAAACCTAAATTTACTTCTCATGTCCAGTAACTAAAAACACTTCTGCTTGAAAACCATAAAATGTAAAGTTATGTTTCTAACTTCACAGTGAGAAATATTTGTGGGTTTGTGTCGTGGTTTAAGCTCAGCTAGAAACCCAGAACCACACAGCTGCTATCTCACTCCCCCCCACCTCCCCTTCCTCCCCCCTCTCCAGGAGGGATGGGGAGGAGAATGGAAAGAATGTATCTCCCGCCGGTTGAGATAACAAGTCCAGTAACTAAGGTATAACACAAACCACTACTGCTACCACCAATAATAATAATGATAAGGGAAATAACAAGGGAAGAGAATACAACTGCTCTCCACCAGCCAGCAGATACCCAGCTTGACCCTAGCAGTGATCTAACCCTTCTGGGTAACTGTCCCCAGTTTATATACCGGGCATGACGTGCTATGTTATGGAATACCCCTTTGGCTGGTTTGGATCAGGTGTCCTGCCTTTGCTTCCTCCCTGCTTCCCTTCCTCCCTGGCAGAGCATGAGACTCAGAAAGTCCTTGGTCAGACTAAACATTACTGAGCAGTAACTAAACCCATCAGTGTTATCAGTGCTGCTCCCAGGCTGAAAGTCAAAAACACAGCACTGCGCCAGCTACTAAGAAGGAGAAAAATGACTGCTACTGCTGAACCCATGACAGTTTGGGAGGGGTTTTTTTTTTTGTGGGTTTGGTTGCTTTGGGGATTTTTTAGCAATTAGGAAATCTCTAAAGAGCCTGAAAGAAATATATATCCTCAGAGCATCAATTTGGACATTATGGTTTGTTAAGGGTGTCTTTGAGACCATATGAAATCACAGCCACAATTCATTACTGTCCTGACAGATAAAATAAAAATTATGCAACCTCATCTTCCTTCTATAACCTATCCTCAGCCTAAACATTTGAAGTGTAAGAGATGATGTCAGGCTTAAATCTTAATTTCAAAGTTCTTCATTTTTCAAAGGACAGGATTAAAAACTCAGTAGTTACCTCATTATTTCTTTATGGTATAAACACTTCTGCCTTGAAAATAAATAAATACATTCAATTTCAGGAGAGGATAAAAAATTTCAGAAGCAGTAAAAGGAGTAGAACCAAATATAAGTAAGCATTTGTTAATAGAATCTGCAGAAAACGAGAGTCAGAACTCACTTCTGAGTTGATTACTGCTAGATGTTGAGAAGAAATAACATGACAGAGAGAACAAAGGTAAAAAAGAGAACCAATCTTGGTCTTCCATCAAAGAAATCCAGAAACAAACTTTGTCAACTACTGTATCAAGCCTAAAAAGTTCAAAACCAGAAAGCAGTTTCAGGAAAATGGTGGTTTTATAGGGAAAATTTCATTTTATTACCATGTAAAATATCTTGACAGACAAGGTATTTCTGAAGTACCTAGACAGTATATTATTATATTAGCATTCAGTGTATTGTTAAATTACCAGGAGAAAGATAAAAGACGAGAACATTAAAGATAGTGACTGAAAGGCAATAATCCCCAGCATAAAGCCAAAAGAAAATGAAACAAACAACTTAAAATAAGCATTTTACAATATACAACACTATTAAGTATAGTGCTACTTGATGTTTCAGTATTATGAGACAAAAGTTTTCTGACATCAGTGCAAGAATTCTTTCTGTTGTTAATAGTAGCTTGTTTCTCTTGAAGGTTTTTACAATTCATATGAAGATGTGTACAGTAAAATTATATATGCATATAATTTATCATTACACAAAATGAAATATGAAGCAGCCCTAAATGGCCCTCAGGCTAGTCACACCAATCACATTGTCAGTTTACCCTCATACACATTCATAAAAACCAAAAGAGAACTTGGAAGGTAGCCACAGATCACAATAAATTCAAAAAAAACCCCAAATTCCACTCCTTTTTTCCTTTTTTGGCTGCCACTTCCAATAAGCTCTAAGCAGTTTGGTTACTACTTGAAGATGAGAACCAAGGTTATATATTTATTGTGATTTAGGTCTACTGGTTAACAGAAGGCATTACATATCACTGCAATATCTTCTAAACTAGATGGTTTCTCACATGTCTGACACTGCATTCAAATACTTTGGGTTAAATATGTGTAACAAATATTTGTACATACAGAAGTTGACATTTATTACTCATAAGGCCAAATGAAGCTCTGAAGTACTGTTTTAAGTAAAATTTACAGCAACTTAGTTTCCCCAACAATGTTTTGTTTGATTACAAACCTTCAGAATGGATCAACCATAATTTTTATACATTTGAGCGTATGGAATTGATACTCATCTCTCAGCCACCACACTTAAAAAAATAAGTTTTATAATCAGATAATGCAGGAGGGAGGGGAGTGTGTGTGAAGTGAACTTTCCATGAGAGTGTCAAACAGAATTAAGTATTAAGCAGAAGCCAAGACAAGCTTAACTCAATTTAACTAGCTAGCTGTGGTTTATGAGACACAACAGTTTGCCTGTTTTTTCTTCTTTGATGTTGTCTATCACTTTTTTAGGATATGATCAATGCAAAAAATAGAAGCAAAATCAACTTCCTAAGTAATTAGGATTAGTATAAACTGTCAAAGCTTTAGATCTTTACAACTTATACAACTTACACAACTTACAAACAGTGTAAACTTCTGGACTAAACAAGTAGCCAACTCACATGAATTCTAATCTCATCTCATTGATTCTATGTGGCTATTGATAATCTACCTCTATTTTCTGAATGATGCTCTGCACTACTATTAGGAAAGGCAAGCCATGAATGACAACTTCGTAACAAATTCAGAGTGTATTCAAACTAAGGCAGTGTTAATTCGTACAAATGAATTCCTATCAGTTTAAGGTCTGGCTTAATAGGCATGTTCTGCATAGCATAGATTTTTTTTAGAACAATAGTAATTTGCTTTCAAAATTGAAACAGCTAGTTGCTTCAGAAGAATAGGTTCACATTAGCTAATATCAGCTCAGTATACTGAAACACTGTCTTTTTTCAATGCTTATGGATAAAGATGCAAATTAACACTTCATGCAATTTGTGAAAGCACCTACGCATCTTGTTCTTCAGGCACAGTGAGATTTGCTCTCAATTACATTAAAATGGTTTCTGATTTTTTTTTTTTTTCAGCAGTTCCACAGCTGAGGTAAAGAATAACCAGGTGCATGAGTCTTCCTATTCCATTTCCACAGTAAGCAGAGGAAGTAGGAAGAATTACGTTAGACAAAATTCTAATACCTGCCCATCCAAACAGCAAAGGTCACTTAAGTGTATAGAGAAGCTTCACTACTTAAACAAAAATCATCAAAATTTTATTTTCTAGAGTTTATACCAAATTTCTGTCAACTTTTTGAATGTTACTTTAAACTGGACAGCTTCACTTCCATTTACAGGCTTGTTTTGCTTAGTAAAAAAAACAATATTGAGAGTTTTTTTAATTTTGTTTTCAATATGTGAAGATATAAAGGCATGTCCTTGTAAAAAAATCAAGTTTTCAATCCCTGCTTATATTCTGACAAATTCTGAAATTTTATAAGAGATGAAGAATTGTCTTGTTATAGTTGAAACTATTTATGATATTTTTCTAATGAAAACTTGACCTACTTTCAAAAGTAATTTCATAACAGTGGGAGTAGGGAAAACTAATCACAGATATCTGATGCATTGTTTCAGACCAAGACATGAAACATTCCAATACTTTTTTGGACACTGAACAATTTTTCTTCAAAACACCATGCAGTGTCAATCTGGAAATGAGTGACTTTCCCACCCACATAAGCAGAAAAGTAAGAATGCTCATGAATATTTTGTTTTCTCTGGGCCAGAGCCTATCTCTTTGGCTTGTTTGACCACTTCGATACATTTGTATAATAATTAATAATTTTGTTGTGCAGAGACACACTCAGCTTTATCAGAATAGTTTTAGAAGTAATTTATTCCATAAGTAATGACTATTCTTAAAAAAAAAAGTATATAAAAAAAAGAAAAAATACTTCTTGGACATTTGTATGCAATTATTCTTTATTGTCCTTAGCCCCTGCAGTATTTTAGCACTATCTCATGTCTTTCAACAGTTCAAGGACTCCTTTGTGGGATTTAATGTTATAAGATAACATCTGGTGATGACTCCAATTCCACTAAGTCTTCTTTGAGGGAACTATATTTAAGAAAAAATTTGTAGGGTCACATAAGCCATGGCTCTACAGTTCATAGAGTGGCCATATGAAATAACCCACAAATTTTCATGTGCTGTGGTCTAGATGGTACTTAAATGTATAAAGAACCATAGCTATTTATTCTCTCAGTGTCTACAGTAGACCATCGAGTAGTCCCACCAAAAGAGAAGAAATTAATAAGCACGGGTTACTCAGGCAGGCTCCTTTGTCATACTTTGTTTTGAATATTGTTCTTCAGAAAGAAGGGAAGTGGGTAACATTTACTGGTCTCGCCAACTTACAGAAGTGTCAACTAATAGAATATCCAATTTGTACATTTCGAATTATTCCAAGATATAAACCTCTTGGTGTTGCAGTCGATAATAGTGTATAATGGCTGCTCAACACTAGATACTTTAGATTATTCATTTTCTAATAATTTATTTCTCAGATTTACCCAGAGTTAACATTAATACTTTAAGGTGAAAGAATGGCCTCAACTAAAAACTGGCTACATGTAAATACATAAAAATGACAGATTCCTTAATGTCACATTTTTCGCTGAGTTTTTTATAGAATTCTCTGCAGAGGGTACCTGACAGAGAGATATGACTAGTTCTATTAATTATACCCAATAGATTACAGAAATCCTTTTATCTTCGTTATATTATCCAATGAATTGTATTCACAAACTTGAAAGAATGCGAATTTTCTAATATATGTAATCAAAAACAAAAGCTGGGCTTCTAGCAAAAAAGAATCAGTGAGAAGTAAGACAAAATGGAGCTATCTCGATAGTTAGTATGAGGTCGGTTAATTCTACTTGTTATATACATATTTATTAAACTCATCAGCATTACTTTCGAAAATTGTCCCTTGGTTCTCATTAGGAATGGATCATCAATAAAGTCTCATACCATCTTGGATATTTTCCTTTCAAATAATGCAAACTATATATCTTTTCCTAGCATCAACATCTCCTGGTATCCATAAATTATATTTCATTGCATTAGAACAATATCATACAGTTAAGAACACTCTTTTTACTTATTCTATCATCAGGTGTTTTCTGAAGGAAGTTAAGATTATACAACTCACTACAGTAACACAAAAATAAAAACACTGTGAAAACAAACAAAAAAATGCAGTATGAACTGCTGCAACTCATAGAAATATTCTCATGACACATGTTCATAATATCAATAATGATTAAAAGTTATGAATGCTTTAACATTTTTTCCTATTGCAGATGCATTTATAGTGATTTATGAAAGTTTTTCAGTATTGAAACAATACAACCATTGAACTTTCTGCACTTACACTAATTTCTAAAAAAAAAAATAAGAAACAATTTAACAAACTGCCACTTGAAGATTTTGAAAACTTACCTGGTTATGGTAAGTAAGGGTCCTACTACATCTGAAAAACAAGCTATATTTAATGGAGTGTTAGAATTCATACTCCCTGATATCAGTGAAAAGGATAGATGAGAAAAATACAGCTAAATCTGACTTAGCCATGTATTTCAAATACTGTTTTCTGATCTTCAATACTTTTGCTGAGTATTTCAGATTGCTTTCCTTCTTATCATCAGCATGATGGTAACTCATACTTTGTCCCTAAAGAGAAATATAAAAATTAAACAGCAACCCCACATGCTTAAGAGCCCTTACCCTCCGAGTTTGCTGGGCTCCTCTTGCTTCTCAGTGTTACAGACACATGTGTAAACAACAGAATTTCCTGCATCCTTTTCTCATCTGCACTGTACTGGGATGTGGCCAACAGGATTATTTACAGCAGAAAAGCCACTCCACAGTAACTTGAAAAAGGTTCTCATTGGTCAGGCTTTATCAAAACTAAACTCACATTTTTCTTTTAAGTATAAGTCATTTATGCAATGTAAAACTTTTTTCCACATTTTCCACATTTTTTTCACTAAGTATTGATTCATTCAGTTTATTTATTTCTCCCTACCTTTCTAAACTGAAGCCCATGACCCCAGACTATTATTATATTATTTATGTAAATATTATCTGTAACCTTAAACTAATTATTCCAATCACAGTAAGTAATACTATTTTCCAGGTTGGGTAGATTCTTATGCCATGACTTGTTTTTACTATATTTCCTGAGTTTTAAATATCTTAGAATAAAACTAGTTTTTCCTCTGCATAGCTGTATTTCATCAAGCTAATACATGTATTCTCATAATTGATTCAGTAATTAGAAGATGTTGAAAATTATGAAAAATCTCCGGCTACATTCCATTATCCCTACTGCAGGAAATCAATTCACATTTTAAAGATCAAGTAATATGCACATCATAACTTACATAGTATTTTACTTCTTTGTAACTAACCACATTCCAACCCATTCATGACTTACTTACAGAACTCATTTTCCACCATCATTTGCTCACTTCAATCTCTGAATGCATCCAAGAAGCATGTTCCATTGCCCATACTCAAACAAATTCTCAGTTTCTAAATGAAATAATGCACATTAGTTTTACCCGAGAGGAAATCATGTGACTTTGATCACAACCGAAAATATCTTCACAAGTGAAGACCTGTAACAGAGAATCTATCATTCATCATTCAAAACTAAAAAAAAAAAAAGGGAAGAAAAAAAAAGCATTAGTACACCACATGAAGGAAGTAGCACTGCTGGAAGTACAGAATCACAGAATGGTTGAGGCTAGATAGGCCCAGCTGGGGTCATCCATTCCAGCCTCCTCTTCAAGAAGCATCACCTAAAGCACATTGCTCAAGAACATGTTCAGACAGCTCATGACTCTCTCCAGGGAGGAGGCTCCACAGGCTCTCTGGACAACTTATACTAATGCTCAGTCATCATAACAGTGGAGAAGCTTTTCCTCATGTTCAACTGGAACTTCCTGTGGTTTAGTCTATACCCATTGTCTTTCATTCTATTGTTTGGCACCATGTTCCCTTTAGATACTTACACACTATGCTGAATTCCTTGCCACAGAGGTCGTAAAATCCTCAAAGTTTCTTTTTCATTTTTTTTTTCTCCTGCCATTGACTACTTTTTGGAAAGGAAAACCATACTTTTCAGGAAAATAGGCACAAAATAATGCAGAATAGCTGAATAGTAAAGCTATAACCAAAATTCAGGTTCTCTTCTGTTACATGCCATAGTAAATGACAGTTCTGGGAGGAACTGTGATTTTACACAGTTGTTAAAGATATTATTAAAATTTAGTTAAAAATTTGTACCGTAAACTTGGGAAGTTATCCTGGAAATTGTATTGACCAAACTATGCAGATGACAGGTTTTCTAAACTTCGATGAAGTATATCATCAACTTTGTAAGAGAATAAAAACAAACAAAAAAACTCAAACAAATGAACAAAAAAAAAAAGAAAAAAAAAAAGGAAAAAGCAAAACCCATAAAGACTTATTGTACTAAATAAGTTCGTAGACTGCAACTTTTCAACTCTTCCTGATACTAGGGAGCTACTAGTGGAAGTACTATGCAATACTATTAGGGAAAGGTAACAAGAAATTTGACACATGTACGATGCTAGATTTGGGAAGCAATTTAATTTTTTATTGACAGAAAAAGAAGTGGAATAGTCAGCTATTTTTATATTTTTGCTTGCAAATATATTCTTCCTTTTCAGTCTTGTTTGACCATGGCCTTGATGTTTGGCCTATCACTGTACTAATTACAAAATAGATGATGCCAACATGCAAGCTTGCTAACACATGACCTTCACATAGGGTGCTGAATTGTCTTCCTAGAAGTCTCCAGGTATGTCAACAATTCTTAGTAAGCTCATGCTAAGAACATTCATATGTTTTTCAAGAGAATGAGGCTGCGATCATTATTTTTGTAAGAAAATTGAATTGAGAAAATATGATAAAGTCTGTAAACAGCATCAATAATCTAGAACATATGTTCAGATACAGAGGTCAACTGGACTTTTGCACCCCTGATTAATGTGGGACAGGCTCCCTTCACTTTAAGTACATTTGAGCTTTGGCAGTATGCCTGACCTGCTTTTTCCAAGATCCAACGAGAAGCATTAACAGAACATGAAAGCCAAATTTTGAATTTTAAAATATCAAGATGCAACCCTTTGGGGGTCATGAAGGAAGAGACCTGATCTTTTTCAGGATTACTGAGCCAATAAGGAAGATTAACTTTCTCCTCTGAGACAAACTAAACAGAGCAAATCTTTTTCAAAATATAGAAGTTAACGATATTTACTATATTGATGCAATATCCTCAGCAAATATAAGAAACTAAATCTCAATACTGTTCAAGCCAAAAAACAATAAAGCACTTCAAGCATAAATAGCAATAAATCCAAACATTTCTATTAATTTAATTAGAAAATAGAGAGGGATCTGAAGCACTAGAATTGTAACATGTTGAAATTATCTTCCTTAAGTATTCTCAAAAACCATATAAACACTCCAGTTCTTCATTGTTGATGAAACTATTTTTTAATCTTACCTCTTACCACACGCAGTTTCATACAAGTGAAGCAATAAACATCATAATGCGTTTGAAAATATAAGGATAGAAGGTCATTATTTACTGTACTTGAGCCCCAGATATAGACCCTTAAGTGAGGAAAAATAAATACAAGACAACTTAGCAGTAGAAGGTACCTCTGTAGCATGAAGAAGCAGATAAGGGAAAAAATGTCATATAATTTTTAATCTCATCTCTGCAGCAGACCTTGCCAAACTCTCATTAACTGCATACAAGTGTGATGCTGCTGTGAATTTTAGATTAATTCACTAATGCACTGATTAGAAAGACATGTATATGTGCAAGCAAAGAAGCTAGAGACATGGAAAAATTTTTCGTTTCATCATCTTAAACAAACACAAAAAACTGACTTTGAATGAATCAGTACTAATCATCACATTCCTATGAAAGAAATCAAGTAATTTCTATATATATTTCTGATGAAAAATGTGAAAGTTCCCACACTGTAAAAAAAATTCAAAGCTTCACTTTTTTAGGGAAAATATATTTCTTGATTAATCATTCATATGCTCAGATATCTCAGTTTGTTTTCCTCAAATATCAACTAGAAAATAAAAGAGGGGGTTTTTTGGTTGTGTTTTTTTGGGGGGTTGTTTTTTTTTTTTCTTAGAGAAGTTTGAAAAATGACGCCATTAGGTGTACAAGAAGTATACACATCTTCCATCATCATGTGAGGAAGACTTCATGATGAGATGCTACTCTGCATCCTTGGAATGTGACTGCTATTAATAAGTACAGCCTTAGAAATAATCTGTTCTTTCCCTCAGAAATAATCTTTTTTTCCCCCCATCTCAATCAACCTAAGAATAAAAATCAGAAAATACTTAAGCAGGGAAGATGTCTAAATTGTATTATAAACATGACTTATCCCATTCTGGAAAAACAAGTATTTCCAATTTTTCACTATGAATAAAAACTCATAAGTGCCGTTGTTGAACTAGAACTAGTTATTTCTTTCACTAGGATTATCAGTAATGCAGGTACTCTATATTTAAATAGCAACAGGGACTGCCACAAAAAATGTGATCACTACAAACACAGTTAAAAAGTTTGAAAGTTATGATTTATTAATTTTTATGAGCAACAGCATTTCAATGGCTGTAGGGCAGCCATTCTCAATAATGAAAACATTTTGTATCTTTAGCATTTTAAGTGACATAATTTGGCAAGACTGAAAGTTCTATGTTATTAATTAAAAGAATATTTTCATTTAGGTTTCTGAACATTCTGCATCTATTTCAAAAGAAGCATTCATAATCGGGTAATTAATTCAGAAATTTATAAATAATATCCAAAGATGTGTTCCTGATATTTTTTCCTGTAGTCCAAAACAAAGATGAACATCAGAGGCATACAGCTGTTGAAAGTTAGTGCCTTAGCAATTAAAGAACCATATAAAGCATGAGTGTGTGCAAGACCTTGCTCCATACTACTGTGATGACATTTACTAGGTCAGTTGCCCTTACCCAGGATTAAATAAAAATTAGAACCCAGATCACATTTATATGTAGAAAGTCAATCATGATCTGGTTTTTGGTTTTGTATTGGGTCAATGTAATTTTCTTCCTTTGTTTTTCATACACAAATGTTACCTACAACAATAGAACACTTTTATCTTTCTGCAGTTTTTTTTACTCAAGGCTACTCTGCATCATTAAAGAGTGATAAAGAATGTACTTCTGATGCATAATTCAGTAACTAATTCTAATTAAGTAATTTCTCAAGAGCCAAATGAGAAACATAGGGAACTCTTCTTTAAGTTTTTATTCTATTATTTGTAAACTTACCTGTTATTGTAAAAGTAATCACAACTTCAAAATAAATATTATTAATTGCCTAAGGCTATTGTAGACAGAGCAAGACAGTGCCACAAAGAGATATGCAAAGTACTTCCAACAATATTACTGAAAAGCATTAAAGAAAAGAGTGCATTGGTCTGAGCAGAGTGTCAGGGAAATAACTTAAACTAAAGTTGTGGTGCAAATTGCTTTTCAATTATGAGGGCAGGAACAGTATTTGTGGATGTACTTGTATGTCACAAATATGCTGTAATTACTACACCATACCATGTACTAAAAGTGGTTGCAAAAAGAAAGTTGCCATTAATCTAAAGACATGAATCTTTATTATATTTTAAAAATACCCTTTTATTAAAGGTACTATGCACAATTTATCTGTCTCTTTCCATGTAGTCTCACAGCCATCTCTATTCACATTTCAAAATTTACCTGTTGGCAATGGTCTGAACAGGTAAGTACCCATGAAGACAGCATGATGCAGCTGAGGGTCAATGTCATGGGTTCAGCAGTAGCAGTCATTTTTCTCCTTCTTAGTAGTTGGTGCAGCATTGTGGTTTTGACTTGTGGCCTGAGA
>JAOEHY010051136.1:0-27732 GCA_025447955.1 Psilopsiagon aurifrons
AGGCAGGATTTCCCCTTAGTGAAGCCATGCTGCTGTCACCAACCACCTTGTTGTTCTTCATGTGCCTCAGCATGCCTTCCAGGAGAATCCGCTCCAGGATGTTGCCAGGCACAGAGCTGAGGCTGACTGCTCTGTAATTCCCCGGGTCACCCATTTCCCCCTCTTGAAACTGGGGGTTATATTTCCCTTTTTCAGTCATCGGGAACTTCATGTGACTGCCATGATTTTTCAACTATGATGGACAGTGGCTTAGCAGCTTCATTTGCAGCTCCTTCAGGACCTGTGGATGGATTTCATCAGGTCCCGTGGACTTGTGCACATTCAGGTTCTTAAGGTGCTCTTGAACCAGATCCTCTCCTACAGTGGACTCAGGGTCTTCATTCTCACAGTCCCTGCATCTGCCTTCCAAGACTTGGGTGGTGCAGTCAGAGCATTTGCCAGTGAAGACTGAGGCAAAGAAATCATTAAGAACCTTGTCCTTCTCCAATATACTCAATACAGACCCTTACTTCTATAGCCCATCACTGCATTTGCCCCTTCTCCCCATTACATTTGTTTCCAGGCCTTCTCTTCCCCCTCCCAGTCCAATTTTCCAGTGCAACTGCTTGCTCAGGGCATCTTTGCACAGAGAACTCCCTTTGCACTGTCCAAGCTTGCGAGATGTGTGTGGATTTCATGAGATGTGTTTAGCAGGATCTGCTGACCAGTCTCCTTTGCCAGTCATGAAATGCTTGTGAAAACCGAGAGCTGTGACACACGAATTCCACAACTTGGAGGAAAAGGCCAACTGGATCCTTTCCAAACCAATTGCAGAGCCAGTGACTGGCTCTCTGCTCGCACGTCTAAACACCCTCATATGCCAGTGGATCTTGAAGACATCCCAACCAAGGCCATTAAGACAGAACACACATTTCATTTAGGGTGGAAATGTCAATAGAGAGGCGCAGACTGAACACTAGCTATGCACATGTTACTGCACGGGATAGGAAGCATCAGAACTGCCCATCAGGGTCCACAAGCCCCAAAATGCTGCTAGCTAAATTGGACAGGCCCTTAGCTTAAGAGACAGCCTGTTTCTGAAGCAGAAGGCTGAACATATACGCAGCGTATAGTAACCAGGAATGTCTAGAAAGTGATTACAGCATCGAGCAGAATAAAAGCAGAAAAGTCTTATGTGGTCATTTGGTAATATAAAAAGAGGTATGAGCTGAAAGTAATCTTTAATTTTACTTAGGGGTAGTGCTGATTGCAGAATCCACAACCATGGGTCCTGTCAGTTGGAGACAAGGGTCTACAATGTGCCATGACCAGCGCAGGTTCCATCTCTCCTCCTTTCTCACTAGAAAAGCAAGACTTCAGCAGATAAGCCACAAAATCCACTGTGGAAGACTAGGAGTCAACCTGGGTAATCCCAAAGCAGGGTGCTGGTCTGTAGGCCTGTCAACCTGAGTAGTAACCCCCAGACAAAAGACATACCTATGAGGAAGTATTTATTTGAGTGCACATTCCAGACTATCGGATTTCTGGCAGTTTGACTGCAGCACTCTTAGAATCACAAGCCATGGGCCAAACATGACAATCTCTCTGTGTGCTCTTAATCTGATTGCAGTGGGAACTGTGGCTTGCCCCAGGCAGTCTCCAAGGAATCAGCTCTCTTTCTGTCTCCTTCTCATGTCACCCCAGTGGTATCTGACATCCCAGGCACACTTTTCAGCTCAGTGTTGCACACTGGAGGCCTGAGCTTTGGAAATGTTCTTCCTAAGGTATTTAACAGATGGGATGAAAGGAGGAATACTGGGTATGTCACAAGAAGCCTTCACAAGCTTTCTGGTTTACCTTTGCAGACGCATAGAGCTCAGGGCAGAAAAACCTCCAGGTTTGGGGAGCTTCTCCAAACCCCAAGCTCTAAACAGATTGCAGCCTTCCTATAGAGCTGCATTCATGTGTCTGCAAAGGGCCTGAGGAAAGAACTGCCCTTCTATGGAGCTCAGATCATTTGTTTGGGGAAGCATCAAACACATTTAAGTAAATGGCAAGGACTCAGACCCAAGATTCTGCAGTGATAAAAGCAGAAACAGGTAGACCTGGACCTCAAAGGGACCGGCTTTTCTTTATAGCAGCGCCAACGCTGGCCTAAGTGCTTTCTTTAATGAGCAGCGAGTTGGCTGGTACCTCACAGCCCTTCCCAAGTCATTTAATTCACTTTCCCACAGCCAGATGGGCTTTGGAGAGGTGCTTGAGAGCTGAGCAGGACTAATGGAAACCACCCCTGCGAAATCTGACCAAGGCCAATTAAGAAATACATGAACAATTGTCCTTCTGGAGCTGTGACAGAGCCTGTGGATGAATCCTCCCAGTCCCCAAAACCGTGCTGGAAGCTGAGGAAGCTGCTTTAGTACTCCCGGTACACTGAGAACAGACAGCTTGACACTTGGAGATGACCTTCAGTTTGGCTTTGTTCCCCAGGGAGAAGCTGGACAGATCACCCACCTTATTTGCAAGGATGCACCCTGTCTGCAGAGACAAAGGGGGGAGAAGAGCACGTGCATCAACAAAGCACAAGCTGTCTAAAAAGCATTCATAAGGCTGCCAGCCATGCTTTGCTGGCAGGCACCCAGTATTATGGATAGGGCTTAGCACTACTCAGATATGATCATGCCAAAAGGCTGGGCAGGCACTCTATTGTCTTAACATCACCTGAATGGGACTAGTTAAATGAGGGTGTAAAGATCAATAGGTGAGAGTGAGTGAAAACAAAGCCTGCCATTGTCACTCACCACCTGAGTGATGCCGAGCCTGTCACTCGCCTCTAGGTTTCTCTCTTCATAGCAGGAGATTAGGAAGTGACTGTCTATCTGAGGCCTCATCCAAGAATACTAAGTAAGATTAAGAATGAAAAGCAGCAGGTATAGACACCTGGTTTTCCCCAGATGAAAAGCCAAAGCAGGTACCTTAGAGGCTGACCCACAGAGAACCATAACCAAAACCAGCATCAAGTCTGGAACCTTTCTTTCCTCAAGTTCAGATGCACCCAAATGGCCAAAATGTCAAGGAAGACCAACTTTTCATTGGTTCAATCAGCTTAGGGCTGATTTGTACCACAGTCTTTGATAAAGGCTGGTTTGGTGAATACCCCAATGTTCTGCCTGCTGACCTTATAAACCAGATACATAAACCATATATAGGTTGTCTGACCTATAGAATACAGAAGCTGTATTCAAAAGGGGTTTTAGGCTCATAGCGAATTAGGAAGGAAGTGACTGTGAGGGGTCATCTACTTCAACACATCACCAGGGCAAGATAAACTACATGAAGCTGACCTAACTTCTTCCAAAGCCAAGGGCCACCTGTGAAGCATTGAAACCATGTACTGCCCTTTATCAGTCCTCCTTGAACCTGGACTAGGGCTTCTTTTGGAGGCTTCCTCCAAGGATTTCTCTCCAGAGCTGTAACAGGAGAGAAATGTGAGCAAAGTGCTAAAAAGTAGAGAAAGTTGTTTGTTTCTGCAGTAGGTTAAGCAAAGGATAGGGAGGCACTGCCAGACCACACAGCTCTGTGTTCAGGTGGTTTTATATAGAAGGGAGACAACTTAGGGTTTGTTTCTTTGCTTCATAAATACAGCACAATGTGTGGTCTCTGGAGAAGCACACCAGCCTGGGCTTTCCTATCCCTTGTCTCTTCCCAAGCTGCTAATACCTGCTGGTAATGTCATTAGTGTATTTGTGTGGGCAAGGAAAACACTTCGCATGGAACAACAGAACAGACTCTCTCCTAAAGGGATGGCCCCAGCCTCTCTTTTCTGTTGTTGCCAGCATATTCCTTTGTGCCAGTGGTTTAGTGCCTGCAGTTCAGTTGGCAATGGACCCTGGAAGGTCCAGCTCCCTGGCTGTGAGATCCCCAGAGTGGTGTCTGTGGCAATGCCAGCCCTTGCCCTGGCAACTAATCCTGCTTGCTGGATGGTGGGAACAGTTAAAATAGAGCTTGTGCTTTATTACAGGCCTGGAAAGGAGGATATTGCTCTGATTGCCTTTGCACAACAAAGCAAGGAGAGACCTTTTGCAATGGCCAGCAAGTGCCAGCAAGTGACAAAAGGTCCATGCTCAGGACAGCCTGAAGCGAAGAACCAAGGCCCAGATGCTGGACGGATCAGAGGCACTGAACATCAGTCACTTTCCCTGCAGCATTCTGTCATTTCAGTGTCGAGACTCATAACCTCCACAGATGTGGCACAGATGTGGCTCGTAGCTGGCTGGATGTAGGTAGCTGTTACTTGTACAATACATGTTATTGTTGAGGCACAACAGAAATGGCCAAGTGTAGAATTTCAGGCTTACCATTGGATTTCCTGCCTTTGCCTGGAAGAAAATGATGGCTGTGACACTCAGTATATGGGAATTTCCTCTCTTAGATTATATAAATGTTATTTAAAGAGGTACTTGAGTAGATTTCAAAACATATTTTCACTTTTGGGAAGGAATGTTTGCTATTGATTCATTCAAAATGCTGCATTTAGTGGTGATGCTTGGGTTAAAGACGTTTGAGTTCAAGTCTTTTCCATTCTAATAGTTCTACAGCTCTTTTTTTGCTGTGATACTGTAATATATCAATAGATAACAAATATTAGTATAATGTTATTGAATACAAATGCTCTGATACTGACAGAATCTAAATACTGACCTCATTATTTATATTCCTCAGTATGTAATCACATATTCATTCAGTGTAAATCAGCTCTGGTTGAAGTCAGCAGAGTTACTGCTGTTCTTTGGAGTCCAAGATACAGGTGTTTGATCCCCATGTCATGGAACTGTCTCCCAAATTGGGTTTAACTGGTGATATTTTGCACAAAACAAGTTCTCTCCTCCCCCCTTCATGTTGCTTTTCCTAAGCAATTATGTTAACGTGCATTTCCACTGCTTTTGGACAAGTCTTGCTAGTCCCAAACACCCTTCTGCTCTAATTTTCATACTTAATGCAAAGCAGAACAGGCTCTGGTCCTTCAGGCACGCCACACGACCGTTCCCTCTTCCCCACCTCTTCAATATAAAAAGCATACTGCATAATCTTCCCTTCAGTCCTGAAAAATATGGCATAATCTTAAGTAAATATTAGTGTTCCACTTACGTAAATACAAACTGCCATTGAGGGCTAAAGCACTGAGCCTGTCAAAGCCCACTCTGAACAGATTTCTTTGGAAAGGACAGTAAGGGTCAGGATGAAAGATACTTTGGTGTTCACTGTGAGTTAGGGGAAGAGTTCTGCTGGAAGGCCAAATAAAAACTTCATCCTATTGCTCTGGGAAAAGAGGGAAAGGAGACACTGCTTCATTTCTTGGTGTATTCCTGAACAAATAGCTCCTGCTTTCCATTCCACCCTATTTCTTGCTCCCTGCTGGTGACTGATGAGATGAGGATGGTGTCCTCCCCCTTTGCAGCCATTCCAGCTCAGAGGACAATGTCATAGTACCCACTGCCAAAACATCATTCAGATTTCCATGTTATAGACAACACTGCCTCCTGTACCTGACCTAGGAGAGGTGGTTTTCCTTCCCCATCCATTCTCTAGGAATATATCTCATCATATCTAAGGAGGTAGCAAGAAGAGACACTGTGCTGTTTACCAAGTTACCATTGAGATCAGCTGCTGCTCACAGAACTTTTAATGGGACTGGATGTTCTGGGAATGCCAGATCTGAAGGTTTTGAAGGCACCCATGATTCATAGAAGATCTTCAGAGCATTCCATTTTTCATTAGGGAACACAAGGTTTCCAAACCCACCAGGCATATCAGATCCCTTTTCAACCCAATAGTGACCACACTGCCTTTGCATTCCTGTTTTCTTTCACTCTGGCCAAGTGCAGGAGATTTCTACATACTTGGTGGGAAGAAGCATAAGGCACTTCCAAAGAGATCTGGTATATGACAGATAGATCTCATTTTCCAGGCTGTTTAACATAGTCTGGCCTTATTGTCACACCTGCACTTTATCAGCTGCATACAGGTAGTTCTGGCCAGTTTATCCATCACAGACTTGGCTTTTCCTTTGTCAAGAAGTGGAGTGATAACTTGGATCTCCCATTGCACATAGCAGAGTGGATAATACAATACAAAAGCACTGATTACTGATGATGACTTGAATCTGTAATCATGGGAACAGCACAACATCGTGTTTCCAACTGAGTTAAAAGGCATGGCTAGCTCTGGGGAAACACTTGCCAGAAAGGGATAACACAGAAACTCTGCCTACCAAAGCCATACATCCCTTGGCCCAGAGGATTCCCATCACCTTGCATGAGTAGCTAGTCCTTCATGGAGGTCACAGCATTTCATCGGCACTGATGAGCAAGTCCTAGTCTGAAGAGGCACTGTTATTCTTCCTGATGCATTCAAGAGACCCTGGCTTGAAGGAAAATAAAGCAAGTTGCCTGAAGTCAGCCAAGGAGTCAGAGCTGCAGGTAGAACCTGCACTTTTCAGTCCCTGGTCCTGTGCTTTCCTATAATGCCCTTGTCCCCTGGCAGATCAGGGCAGGAGGGAAGGCTGGATCCTATTAGTGAACAGATTAATTCTGTCAGGGTTTTATTAGTCCTTAAAGTATTAGAGACATGCTGGCTGCATTTGCCTCATCAGTACTTTATCTGAGCATTCATTTCAGTTCCTTTTTGTGTCTCATGCCCTTTTATAATTGCCCTGCTCTGAGCCAAAACCCTGCTTGTTTCATAATTGCCATAAATTTGATATAGACATTAGATTTCAGAACAAAGCTTTGTCAGAAGAAGGCTTCTGAGTACTGGTGACAACAAGAAAAGAAGTCAAAGTGCATCCATGCAGATAAGATTTGCCTTTCTAGCAGGTGTTTGTATTATGAGATAGCACAGAAGTAATCAGCTGCTTACCATTTTACAGAGCTCTTATCTTCTGAGCCCGATTGCCCACATTCAGGAGGATGGTGGTGAAACCCCCCTGGAAGTACCAGAGGACAGGAAAAGCCCAGTCCTCCTTGCCAGGTACATCCACCTAGGAGACCCTCAAGTCCTTTTATGTTGCTGCCCTTCACAAAAGCCATGTGCTAACACAGTGCTGCAGCTGGTCAGCCTGTACTTATGAGTTCATCATCCATGCCCTGCATGTAATGTGTGCTCAAACCTTTAGCAGCATGCACAGGTTGCCTGGCTCCATGCAGGAATACTGCTTCACTCTATTACATGCAGGCCAATGTGTTATTTTGCTTCTAACATTTCTCTTTTGCCCACTTTCCAGCATGATACCTTTGTGCATTTGTAAAGAGAACCTGAAACCCCATCTAAATGCCACATCCCCACCAGCCTCAGTGGGATTTAGAGCCCCAAATATCTTTGTGAATCCCCAAGTGGATAAAATGCCAGGAACCAGCTATAGCAAGAAGACAGGGAGGAGAGGGAAATAGATGAGCTCAAACTCCCAGCCTTGCAGGCAGACTAAACGAACCCTCCTTCTTCCCCCAGCTTGCCATCCTTAGTACATACAACAGTGAACGCTGGAGAATAATCACCTACATCCAGTTCCTCCCCCCCCAGCTCTGCTTTATGACACTGAAAGCACGCACAGCCCATTTTAACATTTTCCAGCCCGAGAGCTCCAGTCCAAGCAGGGTGGGCAAACAAACGTCTCGTCACCGCCAAGTATGGCCCAACGTTGGCTCCAGCAAGAAATTTCCAGCCACTATGGAGCCAGACACATTTACATTCCTCTATTTGAAGTAAAACCCTAATCCGTTGGAAGATTTGCAGTCTGAGCAAGAGCTGTGCTCTCACCCATGCCTTTAAGGTTTCTTGCTGTCATGCAGCAAGGGGCAGCAGCAGACTTCCAAAGAAAGAAGGAACTGGTAAAGAGAATGTGTTGGAAGTGAAGGGGGCTTTTCTTTTGTTTCAGTTCCTTGAGGGCTGTGGAGATTCTCAACAACTTCTCTTCACAGTCTTACCTGTAGGAAAGGAATGAGTCTTTCTTCCTTGTTCTACCAGCAAGAACTCCAAAGTCTGTAGAAGGCAAGTGTCTTCTCTGATGCCATCTGAAAACTAAAGGTTTCACAGCAGAGCCAGCATGGGAACTCAGGACCTCTGGCTGCAGTAAGCCCAATAATAAACACTGACTTAAAACACAGGTTTGTCACAACTCTGATTCCTTGATAGGGCGATTAGCTTTGGCTTTCCTGCTGTTTGCACCCATAATTGTCACTCTCCCATTAGAGGATCAATTTTTACTGCATGCATGATGTTTTGCTCCTCACCTTCCATCTATTGGCAATGGCTTGAATTGTTCTAACCATGGGAAGGAGGAAGTGCTAGTGCAGATGAGCATGTGGAGAATTCCTTCTGGAGCTGCTGAAAACACTCAACACCCCCCTGTTCTCTCCCATTCTAAGCTCAGAGCCTGATAACCCACTTCTCAGCACTCTAGGGGAGCCAAGGCATCCCCAAAGGGACTGAGGATGAAGCTCATGCTTCACACTGCCACACAGCCAAGCCTACGCCTTCCCTGTGACACCCAGCGCCTCTCCTGTCTCCCTGCAAGGTGAGGCTGCGCCAGTTGCAGCAGAGCTTTGGGGCGAGCACACAGTGGTTATTGCCCAGTCTGGGACTTCAGGATGTGGTTGTGGGCTGGATCTCAGCCCTGGCTCCCAGGCAAGATCACTGTAAGTAGAAGGACTCTCACTTCCTTCTTGATCAACCCAAGGATTAGAAGCAGTCTCAGGATGGGTCAGTGGATGCCTTTTCACTCCTGGAATTGGATACAGCTTACCTAGCAAAGCATAAATTCTGAATTTCCAGTCAAGGGCTTGGCTTTGCTGACCTAATCTCCTGTTTCTTTCAGCACAGACATTGTGAAACTCTGACTTCCCTGTTTTCTCTTGCCTTAAAAAAGAAATAGGAATATTTTAAGCAATCTTAAAAGAACCTAAAGATTCCTTTGCTGGCTGTTTTACACAGCAACTTCCCCAGCATCATTACCACAGTGGTTTCTCCTTTCAGAGGTCAGCCCAGAACACTCCTTATTCTGTGTCTGCAGACAGTTCAGCTACTCTTTTCAGGAGGACGAGGGAGTATTTGATGTAGGGAACAAGGAGGGGGAACTGGAGGAGAACACATTCATTCCATACTAAGGCATTATTCTCCCCACACTTGACTCAGATCACCTCACTACTGCTAACATAGCTGTGAAATAGAGCAGATAAACCTGCTGTGAGGCTCACACATGCAGTGTTCTAATTGTTTTAGCTTTGGCCTGCTATAGGAGCATGGCAAGACACTGCCTTCCAGACAGTAATGCAGGTGTTCTCTAGCCATGCTCTCCAGCACCTTTTGATCACCTTCTAAGGTTCACAGTAAGTGACTGAGTGGTGGCAGTGGTGCTTCCAGATGTTTGCCTTTGGTTCTGTGGGCTACTGAAGTCCTCCCGTTGGAACACTGGCTGAAATCATGGTGTGTTTATCCACATAGCAAAGAGCTAAGAGGAAGAGACAGTGGGAAAGATAAATGTTTCTTTGTAGGGAGTCTCCAGTTCATGCCAAAGATGTGGATTCTCCCATCACAATGTAGATAAAGATCAATATGCAAAAGCCCACTCTGTAGGCAGTAGTGACCATGCCTGTGGTCATATCCTGACTATAAACTACATATGCCTCCAGCTTCCCTTTGCTGGCTCAGGCACATTGTGAAAGCATTACAGTTCCCTACAACTTTCTCACTGTACTTCATATCACTGGATAAATATAGTGGTATGTAATGATAAATTAATTACTTCCATTTCTTCATTACTTCTGAGAAAAGTAGCTCTGAAACAGAGACATTCCAAGGATTAGAGTGAAGTGGTCAAAAAGCTCTGATGAGGATCAGTAGAATCTGGAAGGAAAAACCAACCAGAGGAAGGGGAAAAGGGAAAAGCAAGCTCTCTCTTGTTCCACAGTGCTATGGCATCTGCTGCTGAATAGCTCTAGCACTCAACCAATTGTAATGCCACAGAAATCCTTCCAGCTCCATGCCTTTTTGCTACACTTGTTTCAGGCTAATATTACAATTCCAAACCTTTTCCTTACTATTCTGCTTTAATCACACCCAGAAGAGAGAATTACCCCAGTTTTACCATCTCATACCGCCTCAGTTAACTGAGCAAAGACAACCTCTGCCCACTTGAGAGGGTCAAACGTGTTCATGTTACACAAATAGCTCATCACAAGTTGATCAAAAATGATCACATTTTCCAGTTCTGGTAGGTCTGTGGCAGAATCAAGACCACTGCAGCATAACCTCCCTCTGCCCTCTATGCCCCTGCTCCCAGCTCTGGTTAGAACATTGCTCCTTACAGCAACGTGTCTGGTTGATAATACAAACCAAACATCAACCCCACAGATTATTGTGTAGAATCATGCTATGACTCTCTGAATGCAGTTTTCCTGGGATGGCTCCATGAGTTCTGCCTGGGTGGAATAGTCTGAACACAAGATGGTGCAGGGAAGCACTCAGCTCTTCTTTATCCTTTATGTTCCTTAGGTTTTCTTAATATGCTCAGAAAAAGGCACAAGCGATTTGGACAGCTTCTTTATGTCATTTTCCAGAAGCCTGAAATGGGATTCAAGTGACAAACCTCTAAATTCCTGTAAAGTTCCTCTGGATGCCATGGCAAATTAGGAATTTGCTGTCCAAACCACACATATTGAACTGGCCCTGATCCTGCTGCATTGACAATCTGATGTGTTTTCCTTTCCCTCCATTTCATTCCCTTTGGCCAACTGCAATTGTTACACATCCGTGAATCACAACTTCCTACTCAGTGAGGCTGACCCACTAATAACAGCATTATTTGCAGCAGAGTCAGCTTCTTTGGCTAGAGATTGCACAAAACCCTAAAGAATGACAGATCTTGTCCCAGAGTCATCAATAGAATTGGACATGTTTGTTCCTTCTACACAGAGAAGTGGGAGATCCTTGAATTCACTTATATGTTTGTTCAGTGGTAGTCTGAAAATGGTACTTTGAGCAGTCCCTTGGTTAGCTAGTGTCCACCATGCCAAAAGACCACCCTTCCTAACCGGATTTGCCTCTCACCATCAGAAAACTCAAGGAAGCAATCTCTTGCTGCAAGACAATGTGATAAGGAACATGCTTAGCTGCTGGCTTTGCTCTGTCTCAATTGTGCCTGACCAAATAGTGTTCCTCATTTGTTCATATGTTACCCAGGTAATCTTTAGGATGGCTACTTCATTTTAGAGTGGCTGATGGTTTTCAGAGCTGACAAGGAACATTCCTGCAATGCTCCTTAGTGCACAAGTGATGGATGATCTCTCTGCCTTTCCCTCCCCACTCATCCCATCCTCACTGACATCTGTATGTGAATCTACACAGCCCAAAATCATGCAGACTACAAGAACCCCAGTGAAGCCAACTGCCTGAAAGAGACATGGAAGTGCTCTGAGGTTTAGCAACATCAGGCTGAGCATAGGAGATATTGTGGTCATCTCTTCCACTTGGGAAGCACAAATATGGCAGTGCAGGTAGTCAGGAAATGCTAACACATCAGTTCATGGGAGTGCCATCTACAACCAAAGATACTCAGTTTGCTGTGCCTCCTTGTTATTTACTGTCTGATACATTCCATGGACTAGATGCTACTACCTCTTTTCCCAGACTGAATTAACATTTAAACATGCAGATTCACCACTGGTTCTCCGTATCACAGATCAACAGGATGACAAGAGTTTGCATGGTGAAATTGAAATGGATGCTAACAGACATTAATGTCAACACTCCAAAGATATTCTGTGCACTGTTTTAAAGCAAAAGCAAACATTTGCATAAATAAAAGCCATTGGGACTACTGAAAAGTGTTTCAGTCCCTAGCTACACAGGAAGGGTCATGCCAGCAAAGATGTAACTGTCGTGCTGTGACATGTGCTGTGGGAAAGGGCTTCAATGATTACTGTCTGCATTCATCAGCTGAAAGTGTTTTGGAGCAAGGTGCAAGGGGGGAGGATAGAAACCCTCAAGGCTGTTGGCCCAAGAGAATGGGAATTTCGTGGCACATACACTCCAGTCAGAGCTGGAAATAACTTGGGAAGGGGAAAACTTGGTCTGTTTCATGCAAAGAGTCAAACAATCTCATCTCCAGCCTTAAGGATTTCAAATGAAGCTTTATATCTGAGACTATTTCTACATTAGGCTGCTTCAGACCCCCTAATGCTTCTGTTAAACTCCTCACTCCCAGACTCTTCCCATCACTGCCACTTCCAGCTGCCCAGGCCACATTCCATCTCCTTTCCCCCTGTTTTTCTTTGCCTCTGTGGAAGCCATCTCTCCCTCTGCAACAACTTTCCTATATTAGGAAAAATAGCCTCAAAACTGGGTGCTGAGTGTTTGCAGCCCTCAAAGAAGCATCTTGCAGCCGATCACTTACCACTGCCTACATCTTTGAACCGAGAGGGGTATATGCTTCTTGCTGGCAGGCTCTGGAGACTTGCTGAACCCCAGCCAAGGAAATAGATGAGGCAAGGGGTGTTAAAAGCTACCGTCTCGCCTCTTGTGCACATTACACGCCTGAGTGCCTTCAGCACCCAGGGCCCGGAGCCCAGACAATTCGCTGAAAGTCTAATGCATTTCAGATAAGGCCTTTGCCTATTACCTGGATTGACAGCCAGAGAATGGGAGGAAAAACCCAGGCTCCGGCCTACCCAGCCAGGCAGAAAGCAGCCCAGCTCCCAGGCTAACCTAGGTCAAGTGATTTGGCGCCTGCGGTGTATTAAAGCTATTTACAAGAGGGGAGAGGGAGGGATTTACACAGTTTGAAGGGACCCAACTCTCCCAGTGAAAACTGGGTTTATTATTCTAGTTCATGCTATGTCCTGGCCCCGTGCCCACGGTCAGGGTTGGGAAGCCACTGGCTTTAGTGGAAACAATGGGAAAAATGAACAATATTTCTTCAACCTACCTGTTTCAGAGCTACCCAGCTCCCGTGCTTTGCTTTCATTCTATGGACCGTGACTAGAAAGCTGTTCCTTCAGGCTGGAGGGGGAAAGAATCAACTTTCTAAGCTCCTAAGAGCCATGTGCCAGATTGCTGAAAGATAACAAGACATTTGGGGCTGATAGAGTTGACTCTTTCGTAGAACTCTAGAATGGTTTGGGTTGGAGGGGACCTTACACCTTCCACTGGAGCAGGGTGCTCCAAGCCCCTGTGTCCAACCTGGCCACAGGGATGGGGCAGCCACAGCTTCTCTGGGCACCCTGTGCCAGCGCCTCAGCACCCTCACAGTGCCTTCATCTCTCTTGGCTGCCAGCCCAAAGGCAGGGATGGGCATGGTTACTGTGGGTGGCAGAGGTGGGCTGGGAGCTCCACAGCAACAGTAGCCAGTGCACCACATCAGTGTGAAGCTTCCGTGTTTATCCAGTAGGAAAACCAAAGGTGGAATTGCTCCTGAAGGAACTGGACGTTCATCCTCTTTTGGAGTCATACAAAGCTGCCTTTCCCACCACTTTTTGTCTTTCGGTTATCTTGTGCCATTGCTGGCTATAAAGCAGCCGGCACTTGTGCTGGGTCTGTTCACCGCAGCTGAGAAGCAGATCTTGCCTCAGGGCTCTCGGAGGCACTCATGTCTCATGCTGACTGCCATGTGAGTGCCAGCAGCCCTGTGCGGGACAGGTTGGGCACCCTCCTGTGGTCTCGATGTGAGCAGGCAGGGCTGGCAGGCTCCGTACGGGCCGGAGCCCCCCCCAGTTCAGTGCCTGTGGTAGTCCACATGGTTTGATCTGAGCCCAGACATACCACATCAGGACAATGAGCACAGCCATTCTCTAGAACACTGTGACTTTCCCTCTGCTTCTGTTTGCTCTTTTCCTCCTTTTTTCTTCCTGGATTGTTTGTTGGGAAATCTAATATTCTGTGACCAATATGCCCCCAACCTTCCCCCTCCCCCCCATCCCCTTTACTCTTTGATCTGAAGATCAAAGTGAGGCAAAAGCACAAGCTGGGGACAGTAAGAAAATCAACAGACACATGGAGAGAACGAAACCACCTACTTGTAACAAGGAATAAGTAATACCTGCTCCTTCACTTGTGATGGCCCCACGTGCAGCTCCGTTCCTTGATTCTCAGGTAAAAGACTGACAGATATCCCAAGCTAACTATGACATTCAGTCTCACTGGAATAAACCTGCTATTAAACCCGCAGAAGTCTCACAAAGCTAAAGCATTGTCCAATGAAAGGATGTCCAAAGCAGTACCCCTGAGGTTTCTTTGGGGTGCTTCTATCACACATCCATGTTTTAGCAATGAGGAATAACACAGCACAGCAATGCGGACATCTGCAGGGTGTCATAACGCTTCCCAAGGCTATTCACAGCAGACTCAAGAGGATTTTCTGCCTTCCCAGAATGAGAATAGGATCACAGCACTTCTGCTATGGGTTCTGAGCAGTGACTATTAATATACCAAGCACATCATTTGTAAAACATTGAAGATCCTGTCTTCTACAGCAGCCCTGTATTGAGCTCTGCCCTTGCTGCTCATCGCGCTGCTGGCGGGGGGCCAGGGCTGTCACTCAGCAGCAGGCAGATTCCCTGTCAGCGTGCTCTTTAGCCATCACAACACTGTCAGCCCTGGCGCCTAGGCAACTGGGGGAGGATGCTTAATGAGGTCCAATTTGTCTGGCTGTAAGGGAGGAGAAGTCAGGGACGTGTTGCAGGATGTGTCCTCAAAAAGAACTGAGCACTCGAGGCAGAAGCTGCGGGGCCCAAGGAGAAAGAGGCAGAAGCTAATGCAGCAAATAGCCTCTTCTTCCCCTGTGCTGTGGGAATCTTAGGGGTTGAACAGGCCTCTGCCTCCATGTGCAGCTCTGTCTCTCTCTAAACTCCTTAATCTCTTCTTGCAGCTCCAGGCTTTGCACTGCCTCTATAAACACTCTTCTGCTCAGCATGACTAAATGCATCTTTATTTAGCACACACTTAGAGATGCACTTCTGTCCTGCTTCCTACCAGCAGCATGAAACTCCACATAGCTCTTCTATGCACATATAACTGTGCCTCTCTCCTTCTTCAGAATCCCTCCAGCCAAACCTTATTGCAGTGCAGCAATTCACCTGTCTCCTTGTAAATCCTGCAGCGTTCCCCCCGCCATGCTCATGCCTTTCTGCCAAGCTACATCCTGCTCTTTTTAATATAGGTGACTAATTCTCCACACTTCTCTGCATCACATGAAAAGGTTTCACTCGGGGCTGTGTCTGCTTAAAACAAACCAAAGCACAGCAAAAAAAAATTGCTTCTAGCTAAAAAAAACATTCTTTCACTATTATATCACCATTCCTTTCCATCACATCTCACATTAGCAGTTCCAAGGCAGTCAATGAGAACACATTTTACCTGTAAGCAGAAGATGGGTAATCCTGATTTCCCCTGAGTTCATAGACACCCACTGAAGTAAAGGGGGGTGGATTTCCACTTTAATCAAGACAGGAAAGATGAGTCCAGGTGGAAATGCAGAAGCTTCCCCTTGACACGCTAGCCCATCACTCCAGATCACCAAATGAGAATGGTTGCTTCGTTGGGTTTCAGTCAGGAAAGCACCAGTTTAAACTCAAGAGTCAGGCTATTCATGCAGGATTTAGGTAATGAAACGTACTGCCCCTGCTAGAAATCAATCTAACAGCAGTTGTGTTGCTCGCTGGGATTTGTTAACCTGGGACAAGAACAGGCGAAAGCAATTACAAGGGTGAGATAATCCAGGAGATTTGGGGATGGATGGAAGAGTAGGACACATTGTGGAGTGCTTCCTTTTACTGCATCCAGACAAATGTGACAGCAAACCCAAGGTCTGAAGAAAGCTCATCTGGTACACTCGATTTCTGCTTAGCTTGGAAATGAGCATCTGAATACCTTTTGCCGTTGAGAACTCGCAGAGACCAAGGTACAAACCAGCACAGTAGCTAGCACACTGTGGGTATTAAGGCACAGACTCTGCCTGTATAAGATACTCCATGTAATCATGGAATGACGGAATGGTTTGGGTTGGCTCATCCTGTTCCAACCCCCTGCCACGGGCGGGGACACCTTCCACTAGACCAGATTGCTCCAAGCCCCATCCAGCCTGGCCTTGAACACTGCCAGGGATGGGGGACAGGAGACAGGAGCAGCCAGCCTTCCTGCAAACCCCCTTTGTAGCTGCGGCTGGGGGCACAGTGGCAGGACACAGTCTCACCGGGAGGCAGTGGCACGTTGTGCAAGACAAGAGCTGTGGTTAGCAGAGCTCAGCCCCTTGTTTGTGTAGTGCCCATGTGCCTCAGGTCATCTCGGGAAGCACCTGCTGTGGAGGTGCCAGACAGAGATGATATCAAATGAAACTTTGGCACCAAAATTGACATACTTCTGCAAAGCCAATTTACATTCCTTGCTCTGGGCTTTGGGAGCTAAAGAGGAAAAAAAGGGAGGGGAGAAAAGAAAGCACTTTGGATCCAGACTTGACTCCGTGGCTCCAGTTTGCCGAGCATATTTTCCCTGGTATAATGCTAAAATGAAGTTCTGGCTCCCACGGCTTTGTCCTAGAAGAGTCCCCAGTGGGTATTGCAAAGTCTATCACAAGAGCAGACTGGGAACAAGACAGCAGTTATGAGATTGTGATGAAAAATGGTCTATTTGTTGTATTGCCCAACCCTGTTCCCATCTTTGTCCTCAAGGGCTTCTTTGCAGACACTGTGATTTGCTTTTCTGCTCAACGATGTTGGTTTGGAAAAGAGACGCCTTTTTTTCCACCCTCCTGACACATAATCCATGTGATCCCTCCTCCCCTGCATGCTTTTCCCTGCAGCAGCCAGGATTCTCAGCGAGTTGAGCAGATGCACAGCCCTAGAGACCCTACCCCAGAGGTGAAGCAGCATCAAATACTGGCATCTTTATCAATACCAAACCGACCCTCTTGGCTCCTGGTAGAAAATAGAGTTGGGGAATCTGTGTTTTCTATTCTTGAATCTCTTACTTTATACTATCAGCTAGTGCTTTACAAAGCTGGTTCTGTTGCAAGGGCTTCAACAGCCTGCTACATGCATCTCATCCAGGGATACAGCCTGGATTTTGTCTTACCTTCCAGTCTCAGACAAGCATGTGGCTTGAGCATCCAAAATCCATTTTCTTACACCAACAGCTAACAAATCGGTGCCCCCCAGCTTCATTCCCAATGTAAAGCATAAATTAATAACCCAGCTTGTTTTCATACAACATAATACTGATGGAATAATGTGACATACAATATTACTCATATATTATAATGCAAGATATTCATTTGTCCACTTGTTTTGTCTTTTGCCCACTTGTTTCATGAAGGCACCACCTTAACGTAACTCTATTAACACAAGAGTTATTTTAACAACACATATATTTCATGTTTAGGCTTCTCACTCAGACCTGGCAAACACTTCTGCCCATGTTCAGCAAGTCACTACTGGCTCACTGCAGTGTAAGACAAGGACTTTGCTTTCCCAGTTTTGCCTGATCACTCTGCCTGCCTTCTGCAGCTTCCCTCCATGCCAGCAGACATCACCAGGAGCACACAGGTTCTATGCTGACAGTTTCTTTCTGCTTCCGAGCTCACATTCTGCCCAAATGCCCCTACTTAGTTCTTCCCAGACTTAAGCCCTTGCATCTGGCACATTCTTGCTGCCTCCTTTCTGCCTCTGTGGTCCTTCTGACCATCTTGTCTCCTTTGCTTTCTCCCCGCCTCCCAACTCCATAACCCCATCCTTCTGCATCTGAGCTCTGTGGACACAGCTCAGCTCCAGCTTATCTCACACAGTCCCTGTGATTTGATGCCTCCTACAGTTCCAGTGATCTGATTTCCTAAAGGAGCTTTGTAGCATCTTCCATTTCTCCTGAATGCAGGTCTTGCAGCTTCTTGCAGCCCATACCATTGTAGTGTTAACCTGTTATGCTCTCTGCGAGTAGGTCAAGCTTTTAAATAAGGCACTTAAGGAACCAGAACTCCTGTTTTTATTGGAGCCCATGAAAGCCAAAAGCAGCCAGAATTATATGAACTTCAAGATTTCAGAAACACCCCCTTGGCCTCTGCAGTTTCTACCCAAAGCAAATACGCTCAGGTTATAAGGCTTGGCTGAAATGAAGGTAATACTCATTAGAGTATAAAAGCTTCACCTTTATGAGCAAGGCAACATTAAAATACCACTGAACTGATTATGGAAAGACACATATTTTATGCAGCCTTTAGTGATTCTCTTCTCTGAGGTGCTGATTTGGCAAATACTTATACAGGTGCAGAGCTGCAGCCCTGAGGAGTGCCAGGCAGTGATTATTTGCAGGCATGGAGAGGCTTTTGTGCCAGCTAACTAATGAAATATACCTTTGCAAACCTGTCAGTGAATAAGCTGGTCTCCTTTCAGTGAGTGTTGCTCCATCTTTGTGCTAGGGTTGTGTTAGGCAGCTTTCCCTGGCAATGAAAAAGCAGGGATTGAGAAATTTCCCAGTCTGTTCCCAGTTGGATATAATGTCACTTGGGACAGCATTTTGTTTTCACTGTTTCTCTTGTGATTTTCTTTCCTGGGCAGGAATGTTTCACGTGAGGGTTTGTGATTAAAACTGATCTTGTTAATTCTCCTTACTCTAAAACCAACTCATCTACACCCAGACAGCTTTTCTCCAGGCAGTCCTGCTTCACTCACAGGAGGCATGAGCCCTTCTGGATATACACCCATCGGATATACATCCAAGACAAACAGCTAATGGGAGGGATTCAGACTGTTTCTTTCTAGGAGGGAAGTGTTTGCAGGAAGCCAGCAGCCAGCCCCTAGAAAACAACCACAGCAAGCACAGCTCAGGGTAAAAACAGGCTTATACTTGGAAGTATAAGATCAGATTTGGAACGTTGCTCCCTCCTACCAGCGAGAGTCTCGTTCCAGTAAAAGAAGTTGTCCTCAAATTCCCTGTCTCCTTAGTGTGTCCCCAGCCATCAGCGCCCATGGCATGACCTTTCAGGGGAGGTGCAATATCTTGTTTCAAGTCTTTTTGTCTTTCCTGTGGGAGATGAGCAGTCAACCTGCACAAACCTCATTGACATTCACACTGGTGAGTTCAGAGATCAAGGAAGGTGCAATAATTCCCTTGGGCTTAGAGCTGGTTGAATAACAGCATTTCATTTCCTCATTTGATGCCCTCCAGCCCCTCCCTGGCTGCCACATTGCCAACATCACTGTAGCACTGCATCACCCACTGGGAAAGTACTCACTTCAGAGGGTCCCACAGCGCCAGCCCAGCTCTGTTCTGTGCCGAAGTGCTGCGCTGTAGGTGTCTGCCCATAGTCTGTGGCATGTTGTCCTCTTGCTCCTCTCCATTTGATACCCTGCTAATAACATTGTCCCACCCAAGTTCTTGGTCACTCCTTATACTGGCAGTCAGCAGTCCCTCAACAGGGGCTACAGAGGGAAGAGGAGATAAAGGGCACATGCAGAGCATGGCCTTGTCTTCATCTGCGCAGCATTTCCATGTGGCATCTATGCATATTCCCAGTGCTTTCTGGCTGATGTCACCCAGGTTTGCACAGGTGGGATGTTTCACACGAGACACCCCAGATACTGAAAGATGGATGCTCTTATCTGTGCCTTGTGCTCCCCTTCACTTGCTAAAAATCCCTTCAGAATCTTACACCCATTTTCCACCGGCTCTCTCTATTCTTGCATAGGTTGTCGGGGGCTTTTCCCTCTAATCCTCAGGGCTGTAATTCCAGCACATCTTAAATCGCTCACAAATAAGAAAAATAAGTAAATAAAGGATTTGTATGTGTTGCTATAATCTTAGTGGAGGAAAAGATACAGCCCGAGGGCAAATCCCAAGTGCTCAGTACATGCACTAAAATGAAATATCCAATTATGTTACAGACAGCTTCTTAAGGGAAGGCATTGATCTCTTCAAACTCACACAAAAACATGTCTGTGTGTAAGCACAAGTCATTTGAAGCCCATGGTAGTGTCTGATTCGCACCTCTTGTACTGACCCATTACCAACCCCGCGGCTAATCCGTCCTGTTCTTCCCCACACCTAACCTTAGGCATGACAGGAAAGGGAGTTCTGGAGTCAGGGGAGACAGAAAGGCAAACCCTTTCCACATGGTGTTTACACCCAGAGTTATTTCATTTACGTTCTGTTTTGTCTCATCTCTAATGCAACTGACAACCTCTGTGGAAAACTTGGCTCTAAAGGAGTCAAGAGCTCAGATTTGCTCCGTACTAAGCCGCATAGCTTCAATAAAACCAGTTAGAAGCTGATCTGAATTGCACGAGTTGGACATTTGCCCCACAGGGACACAAGCAGTAATAACTCATAACTTGATAACTAATTATCAAGGTACAATAAAATAAAGCCATTCTAGCACAGCTCTACCAAGCCCATAGCACAACCAGAACAGCAATGCCAGGTCAGAGCGAACTGTGCCCCCGCCAGTGACCAAAAGCAGATGCAGAGAATAAAGACAATGTGCAGTTACTCCCATCCAGGGGCTCACAACAAGAGAGAGGACACAACTGCTACTTCTTGCCACTGAAGAGGAGAACCAGTGGTTCAGCGGCAGTGCAGAGCCTGTCCCATGGAACAAGGGCGCCTCAATGCAGGCAGATGGGCTCCCTGCCACACAGGGCTGCTCCACTGGGGTCATGAAGCAGGCCCTGGGCAAGGCTGTGAGCAGGACCAGGACACATGGAGCAGGAACGCGGCTGCACTTGGAAGCAGGAGCTTTTTCCATTCCCCCACACCTCCTTTGCTTTGGTCCCGTTACAACTCCACTGCGCCTTTAGCGAATGCTCCCGCTGAGTTTTCAGAGTCAAAACAGCACATTCCTTATGACCCCAAATGCCTGTGTGACTCCACTGGGCATGAGAGGAGGGGGGGAAGCAAGAGCAGTCCTTGAGGCCAGCTGGAAGGAGGAAGGTGGTCTCAGTGGTCCAGCGGAGACAGAACTCATTTGGAACTGCCCTTTCTGGAGATGAGCACCACAGTGGTTCCAAGCCCTCAGGGTTGGAAACAGGCTCCTCAGCCCAGCTTCTTCTGCACAGTGCACAGAGGTCGAGCCTCACTGCACAGCAGCAGCTCCGCAGGCATCCCTGGTGAATGAGAAGCCTTGGACATGGATATCCATAGCTCTGAAGCAATGCTGATAAGTGATGTACAGAGGGGGATTGGCTTTGGATGGCACCTTGTCTTCACATGGCTGCAGTTCATCACTTAAACAGTGATTCTTAACTCTTCTATTTTTACTCCAAGCACCAAAAGCTAATGTTGAAACGCAGACATTAAATAACATCATTAATGATGGCTTGGGGGAAGCATGAGATGAGGAACTGAGTTCTCTGGACATGTAGCTGTAGTTCCTGTAAGATCTAATGGACATGCATGCGTGCACCTGTATCCAACTGGTTTTCTCCTACTGCATGGAACAGGAGCATAGGCAGCAGTTCCCACATATCCCCTTTTCCTTGTTCAGCCCTGAGGCAGTCACTGGGTTGGTGAAGGGGAGCACAGTTACCTGGCACAGTTGCAAACAGTCTTCCTCTCCCCCACATCCACCTCCTGTTATCAGATCCTATTCACGGGGAGTTTTCAGCTAATGGCTTCCTCGGGTATAGCCCAGAGTGGTTTATCAGTGAAGATCCCTATCACTCTCTAATATACCCTAAGGCTCCAGCTCCTATTTGTTTAAAACAGGGGGGAAAGCAAGAAGAATGTAACCCATTGAGCCCTAGCAAGGCAAGGGGCAGTGGCTGCAGATCCAGTGCTGAGATGTCTAGCACCGCTGTCTGACATTTCCTCTTTCCTTGGCATTCCTCTTTAAAGGGAAGAGTAAATGGCTAAGTTCAGACCAATTCCACAAATACCAGATCTGCAGGAGCCGGGCTGACTGCAGTTTGCTCCCTTGCCTATTGCTCTTGGCTACACAGAACACTCCAATTGCTGCCAATGGTCTTTTCTGAAAGGGGGACATTTGTCCTGGTACAGAGACCCAAAGGGACAGGAGTGAACACTTTGCTTGCTGTATGGCCCCTGGTCACTCATGACGTGAAGAAGCCAGTTAGAACACATGCAGGAGGGGTACAGCCATCACTGCAGGGACAAGATGCGCTGCAGGGACACAGGGACACTTGCTGACAGACACATGCATGTTATTGCAAGAGGAACAGCCTCCAGGTCAGTAACCTGATCCAATTCATTACTATGGCATTAAATGGCATTTTTATGTGCACAATTTGGATGTCACACACGTGCTTCCACTTCTTTTTCTCACCAGGAAAGTCATGCAGTTAATCGATAAACATGAAGTCACTTTTAATAGAGCAGAGCATATTAACCCTCTTCTTGCTCCGGGCACTCCAAAGCTTTGACAGGCTGAAGTGGAAAATAAACTCTTCTCCTATCACTTCTCAGGTCTGCAATGGGAGGAAATGAGGAGCTCTGCACACCTCTCAGATCACATGAGCCAGACACTGCAGCATTTTTAACACAGTCTGTCATTAATCATGTCAACACAGGAGAGTGAGAAGGAGATCAAAGAGGTACAAGCCTGAAATCCCAGGTTTGGATTCCCTGCTGTTAAAGGCAATGACAGGAACTAGCAAGTGTTCACCCAAGTGTTTTAATCTAGCTGGGTATCCACTGGACTTCTCTATGGCCCCAAGACTTCACTGGTTTAGCCCAGGTGAAGATATAGTTACATGGATTTATCCAAACCACAGCGTAGGGAAACTGGAACCTTCCAAGGGATGATATTTCCAGTAGCTCCTGCCTGTGGTTGAAGCTGGTAAGATCATCCTCTGAGGTCAGCATTTCCTCACCTCTGCCTGCAGAACCCCACTGGCAATGCAAAGGCTGCAGCATAGCGGGGGTGGGATGGTACCCAGAAAGGTTTCAGAGAAGATGCTCCCCCACTCCCAGGGGAATTTCCATTTAACTTTCATCAGGAGCTTTCAGGAAAGCTGATGATCCCCTGAGAGGAAGAAAGATACAGTCCTTCAGTGCTAGTACCCTTATGCAGAAGCCCTGAATTCATTTAATACCCCATACTCTGTCTCAGCAGTAAGGGGAAGGTGATGCTCTCACAACTTGTGAGATTGTGAATAGTTACTCACCCTTCCCAAAGACAATGTTCTTACTTCTCAGGAGGAGTCCAGGTGATATCTAAGATCAATGTAAGAGAACTTAAGCACTCAGTAACTTTGTGTGAGCCTAACACAGGGCTGCTGGTGCCTGGACTAGATAAGACACAGAAGGAACAAGGGAATGTGCCCAATGGAAGTGCTGAAAACAGAGCCCAGGTTTTCCATTCTCATGCTCTGAGGCATATTTGCTCCCAGCAGACAGGTACGTATCCCCTCAGGATACAACAGCCATAGTCTCAAACAATTTCCTCCAGCATCCAGGCTTCAACCCTCAGGGCAACACCACAATAGCCCATGTGAGCTGCCCTGTTTCTCATGGAAAAACACCCCCAGAATCTCTATCACTTCATAAACCTTTAAAACCCAAACCTGGTTGGAGATATTTATCCTTTTTGAGATCATTTCCCCCAGCTCCTGGTTTATACATTACTGGCAGCTCCCAGCACCCTTTGCTGGGAAAAAGGAGGGTTGAGAATTACAACAGCCCTGGAGAACTTGGCTTTAAACAAAGAAACCAACCCCAGCTTCATCATCCTGTTAAGTTTTATCACGATTCCAAGGGTAACACAGAGCAAACATTCAGTGCCCTGTCAGAGGAGACACCTGAGGTAGTTCAGCTCATTTCAAGTGGCTGAAAACTTCCCTTAAAGCTTTCTCCTACTTGCAACTAGAACTACACTGAAGAACATTCTCCCATCTGCTGAAACTTGGTTCCTTGTCCATGCAAACATCCCATCTATTAGTGTTGCAGCCAAGAACTACCTTTCAGCCCAGCTTGTGCTAAATGGGCTCCCTTTACCTGTCGGCCCCATGGAGGGATGCTCTGTCTTAGCAATGTGTCTTACTAGTAGCTTTAACCTGAGGGGAGACTGGGATGAACTCTTAGGCAGAAGTTCTTTCCTGCGAGGGTGACCAGGGAAGCTGTGGCTGCCCCATCCCTGGCAGTGTTCAAGGCCAGGTTGGATGCGGCTTGGAGCAACCTGCTGTAACAGAAGGTGCCCCTGCCTGTGGCAGGGGTTGGGACTCGATGAGCTCTAAGGTCTCTTCCAACACAAACCATCCCATGATCTCCATTAAAAGATTCCCAGCATTTTGCCTAAAGAAAAAGCCTAGGAAATGTTGCCAGGCATTTATAAATAAGCAGTGAAGGGCCTGAGTGAGACATCAAGAGTAGCTGGGATGCAGCCTTGCTCCTTTTCCACCCAAGCTCTGAGCACTTTGTTTTTCTACCCGCACTGATCCAGCTCCATGCGCCAGCCTGGCCTTAACACCTCTTCTCACAGCTCCTGCACGAAAATAAGCTCTGCAGAAGCCCCTGGGGAAGAGGAGCACTCCTTAAACACAGCAAGACAACAAACTCTCATCCAGTTGCCTCCTGCCAGCTCGAGCTCCCCACCCCATCAACCAGGGCTACTCACAAAGAGCCTCCTTTCCAGAGGGCTGTGAAAGCTGCATTGCTCTTCCAGTGCTCTGCTGGCCAGGCACAGCTAGAGAGAGAGCAAACAGCAAGCAGAAAAAGCAATAAACACTGAAACAGCAAGGAGAAAACATGCAGACAATGTTTATGCCAAGCAAACAGCAAACACAACACTTTCCTTGCCAGAAACCCAAGCTGCAGAGAAGATCCAAAGTAGAGAGTGCAGCTAACAAAGATGCAAGTGCTTTAAATAAGATTTAAGAACCTAACCTTAAAATTGAACACAAAATCTGGAGAGAGGTTATGGCCTGAGCTCTATTCTCAGGCCTACCTGGGAGCCCAGAGGCTGTTTGAAATCAGAACTGCTTGCCACAGGAGGAATAAAACCACTAAACCCTCTCTGAGCCTGGGAATAGAGATTGGTAAAGTAGTAATAAAGAAACACTCCCTCTCTTCCCCCAAGCATCACATAAACAGTAGACTTACCTGAGTAACAAGCAGATGCAGCTCCTCCACTCCACAGGGACCCAATACCTGCTCATCACTACTAACACTATAAATACCTTCCTATCCCTTCACCTCCAGTTATTTGTCAGAGGAGCACTAAGTCCTAGGAGCTCTGCAGGGAGCCAGACATCCTACAGGATATTTGCTGCACCTGAGCCCATCCACCTGAGCCTTTTTAGTCTTCATTGATAGCAGCCTAACCTGAGCAACAAATGAAGTTCCTGAGTGAGAATCAGCTCTGTAATAAATGGGACTTTGAGACTTCCTTTGCATAGGAATGAGCCAGGACATAAAGCAGTAAAGACTCAAGGTCTTCTTGGTACTTGGATCTGTTATTGCAGGGTCACCACCTCCCTACCTTTCTGTGGGAAATCAGCTCTTTGGAGTCTGGTGTTAGGGCTCTCTCCATCACTGTAGTTACAATGCCAAAGTATCTGGTACTGATTTCTGAATCTCATCTACTGTTAGTGCTATACAGGGCTGATTTTACTCTGCTTTTTAATACAGTCATCAACTCAGAACAGTTTCCAAACTACCCTTGAGTTTTCCTTGCAGACTAAACATTTAACTCACATTCTGTTGCTCGCTTCTATTTGCAGGCCTCTCTCAGAGAAGAGGCTTTGAACGGATTTCTCTCTCTGATTTTATCGTTGTCCTCGGCACTGATTTATAACCTGCACCTATTTATAATGAAGAGTTTTATATGACAGACTGCTCATTTTGTTGAAGGTTAATAGCTCACCATCCAAGGGGAGTTTACATGTGAGAAAAAGGAGGGAATCTGCTGCTAATCCAACATAAATACCCCTGGAGTCAGTCTGGAGCATGGCATCAAAATAATTTACAAAACCTGAAATCTGAATAGAAATTAAACCCTCCTAACCTGTCAGCTCCCAGCCAGGGCAAACAGCCCCAGAGTGCCTGCAACTGGAACATCCCTGCCTGGGAGGTGGCTTTTATTTGTCTGGAGCAGTTAGCACGGAGAGCAAGGCTTGAACTGGGCAGCCCTGGCACTGTGATGTGGCTCTGCTCAGCTCCTAATGCTAACGCTGCCTGTCCAAGGGCTACTTTAAGGCTCTGTCTGAATTCACTACAGATTTCATGTGTGAAGGGCTGGTCCAGCACTGCATTCAGCTATGTAGCACAGTGGTAAATGTAAGAGTGGTGGAAAGCAGCAGGGATTGGGACAACTCAGCACGGTCTTGTTACTATAGCTCCATAGGATAAAACTTACAATGGCCACACCAGAAACACACTTGAAAGGCAGTGCTGGAGTTAAGCCCTGGAGTAGATACATCCCTAAGGTGAATCCCTAGCATCTTTGCCAGATTTTCCACCAACCTCAGTGGGCTCTGCCAGGCTCATAAATCAATTACAAGATGTTTTGTAAGGGCACCCAACATGGGAGCTAAAATACCTCCTAGTGATACTACCCAGCCTAGAGCTTTGAGACAGGCTTCTTCCAGAAGCACAGGGCTGTGATATATACCAGCCTCACTAAGCATGTAACTTCAACTTGAAGCTGGAAACTTAGGGCTGGAATCTGTTTAGAATGAGGAAATATGAGTGAAGATAATGCTTTTATAGACACTGAAATTAGCAGTCTGTGCTCATTGAGGATGGTTTGATTGGGCCTGAAATACACCCTCAGCCACAAAGCAGCCTGTGTAAGAGGGAGGTATAACAACGAGAGCAATGTGGTGTATAACAAGAGCATTGAGCTCAGAGAGTCATATGAGGCCAGAGCATCACATTCAGTGCCAGTATCTTAAAAGCAAGAAGCTCTCAGGTAGGAAAAATTCATGTGAGAGATCCGAAAACCCTGCAAGGGGAACACATCTCCCTCATCTGAGAGCTGCACAGAGCACTGACCCTCACAAAACCAGGCTGATTCGCATTAGTGTTGTCTGAATCTGAGCTATAGACACAGCAAAAACCTCAGTGCAGATGGTTGCAAAGATGGGTTAAGGCCTTTGTAGAGGAAGGGCATAAAAAATGCAACAACTGGTTGTGTTTGCTATTCTGCTAACACTTCAATAGTGAGATGTCCCCATCGTATTCTTCTGCCACAGCACATAGAGCACTGAGCATGCTGGAAGCACCCAGGAAAACAAAGGTCATTTAATTTGTCCCCTCTTTGAGACTTCTCCCCTTGCATGCCACAAATAGCCACTGCCACTGGGTGGGATTAACATACTTGGCCATTAAACCATCGGCTCGAGTACATGGAGTTTATTCTGTTATAAACAACTTCTTCAGCCTGAACTCGGTCCTCTTGAGCTCTTTCAGTTTCTTGGCCTATAAATGTAATGCCTAGAGAGGAGCAGCTTCGCACACCATTAATCTCCTCACTCCAAACAGCACAGAAGCTTTGCACAGTGTTTGTCCCAGGCACAGCCCAGCCAGGAGCCAAGTGTCCACATCAGTCACGGGGTTGGAGGCCCAACCTCAGCTCCCTGCAGGGCTCTTTCCACCCCTCTGATCCATCTGACTGCTGGTCAGACCACCTCATACTTACACTGAGTGCTGCTGAAGAGCCAGGCTACAAGAGAGCTGAGGCCTGGGAGCATTCAGAGCTAAAAGACTCTGCGAGAAAAGGGGGGGGAATAAAAGGAAAAAATCAGGGGAAAAAATAGGGGAGGGAAT